>JAXIVJ010006094.1:0-69334 GCA_036785665.1 Chirona hameri | reverse complement strand
CACTCGCTCTCGCTCCTCTCGCTCTCGCTCTCGCTCTCCTCGCTCTATCTCGCTCCGCTCTCGCCTCTCGCTTCTCTAGCTCTCGCTCTCGCTCTTCTTCGCTCTCGACTCTCGCTCTCTCACGCTCTCGCTCTCGCTCTCGCTCTCAGCACTCGCTCTCGCTCTCTCGCTCACGCTCACGCTCTCAGCTCTCGCTCATCGCACTCTCGCTCTCAGCTCTCGCTCGCTCTCGCTCTACGCTCTCGCTCTCTGCTCTCGCTCTCGCTCTCGCTCTCGCTCTCGCTCTCGCCTCTCGCACTCTCTTCTAGCTCTCGCTTCGCTTCGCTCTCGCTCTCCGCTCTCGTCTCGCTCTCGCTCTCGCTCTCTCAGCTCTCGCTCTCGCTCGTCTCGCTCTCGCTCTTCGCTCTCCTCGCTCTCGCTCGCTCTCCTCGTCTCGCTCATCGCTCTCGCAGCTCTCGCTCTCGCTCTCGCTCTCTCGCTCTCGCTCTCGCTCTCTCGCTCAGCTCTCGCTCTCGCTCTCGCTCTTCGCTCTCGCTCTCGCTCTCGCTCGCTCTGCTCGTCTGCTTCGCTCTCGCTCTCTCGCTCTCGCTCTCGCTCCTCGCGCTCTCGCTCTCGTCTGCTCGCTCTCGCTCTCGCTCTCGCTCTCGTCAGCTCTCGCTCTCGCTCCTTCTCGCTTCGCTCTCGCTCTCGCTCTCGCTCTCGCTCTCGCTCTCGCTCTCGGCTTCGCTCTCGCTCGATTCGCTCTCGCTCCTCTCGCACGCTTCGCTCTCGCTCTTCGCTCTCGCACTCGCTCTCGCTCTCGCTCTCGCTCGCTCTCTCTCTCCTCTCTCTCTCTCTCTCTCTTCTCTCTTCTCTCTCTCTCTCTCTCTCTCTCTCTCTCTCTCTCTCTCTCTTCTCTCTCTCTCTCTCAAGGCTATGCATGACACATACAGGGATGACACAAGGCTATGCATGACACAGAGACAGGGATGACATAAGGCTATGCATGACACAGAGACAGGGATGACACAAGGCTATGCATGACACAGAGACAGGGATGACAAGGCTATGCATGACACAGAGACAGGGATGACACAAGGTTACGCATGACACAGAGACAGGGATGACACAAGGCTATGCATGACACAGACAGAAATGACACAAGGCTATGCATGACACAGAGACAGGGATGACACAAGGCTATGCATGACACAGAGACAGGGAGGACACAAGGATATGCATGACACAGAGACAGGGATGACATAAGGCTATGCATGACACAGACAGACATGCCACAAGGCTATGTATGACACAGAGACAGGGATGACACAAGGCTATGCATGACACAGAGACAGGGATGACAAGGCTATGCATGACACAGAGACAGGGATGACACAAGGTTACGCATGACACAGAGACAGGGATGACACAAGGCTATGCATGACACAGACAGACATGACACAAGGCTATGCATGACACAGAGACAGGGATGACACAAGGCTATGCATGACACAGAGAAAGGGAGGACACAAGGATATGCATGCCACAGAGGCAGGGATGACACAAGGCTGTTCATGACACAGACAGACATGCCACAAGGCTAAGTATGACACAGAGACAGGGATGACACAAGGCTATGCATGACATAGAGACGGGGATGACACAAGGCTATGCATGACACAGAGACAGTGATGACACAAGGTTATGCATGACACAGAGACAGGAATGACACAAGGCTATGCATGACACAGAGACAGGGATGACACAAGGCTATGAATGACACAGAGACATGGATGACACTAGGCTATGCATGACACAGAGACAGGGATGACACAAGGCTATGCATGACACAGAGACAGGGATGACACAAGGCTATGCATGACACAGAGACAGGGATGACACAAGGCTATGCATGACACAGAGACAGACATGACACAAGGCTATGCATGACACAGAGACAGACATGACACAAGGCTATGCATGACACAGAGACAGGGATGACACAAGGCTATGCATGACACAGATACAGTGATGACACAAGGTTATGCATGACACAGAGACAAACATGACACAAGGCTATATATGACACAGGCAAGGATGACACAAGGCTATGCATGACACAGAGACAGGGATGACACAAGGCTATGCATGACACAGAGACAGGGATGGCACAAGGCTATGCATGACACAGATACAGGGATGACACAAGGCTATGCATGAAACAGAGAGAGGGATGATACAAGGCTATGCATGACACAGATACAGGGATGACACAATGCTATGCATGACACAGAGACAGGAATGACACAAGGTTACGCATGACACAGAGACAGGGATGACACAAGGCTATGCATGACACAGAGACAGACATGACACAAGACTATGCATGACACAGATACCGGGATGACACAAGGCTATGCATGACACAGAGACAGGAATGACACAAGGTTACGCATGACACATAGACAGGGATGACACAAGGCTATGCATGACACAGACATACATGACACAAGGCTATGTATGACACAGAGACAGACATGATACAAGGCTATGCATGACACAGAGACAGGGATGACACAAGGCTATGCATGACACAGAGACAGGGATGACACAAGGCTATGCATGACACAGACAGACATGACACAAGGCTATGTATGACACAGAGACATGGATGACACAAGGTTATGCATGACACAGAGACAGACATGACACAAGGCTATGCATGACACAGAGATAGACATGACACAAGGCTATGCATGACACAAAGACAGACATGACACAAGGCAATGCATGACACAGAGGCAGGGATGGCACAAGGCTATGCATGACGCAGAGACAGATATGACACACGGCTATGCATGACACAGAGACGGGGATGATACAAGGCTATGCATGAAACAGAAACAGGGATGACACAAGGCTATGCATGACACAGAGACTGGGATGACACAAGGCTATGCATGACACAGAGACAGACATGACACAAGGCTATGCATGACGCAGAGACAGACATGACACAAGGCTATGCATGACACAGAGACGGGGATGATACAAGGCTATGCATGACACAGAGACAGACATGAACAAGGCTATGCATGACACAGAGACAGGGATGACACAAGGCTATGCATGACACAGATATAGGGATGACACAAGGCTATGCATGACACAGAGACAGGGATGACACAAGGCTATGCATGACACAGAGACGGGTATGACACAATGCTATGCATGACACAGAGACAGGGATGACACAAGGCTATGCATGACACAGATACAGGGATGACACAAGGATATGCATGACACAAAGACAGGGATGACACAAGGCTATGCATGACACAGAGACAGGGATGACACAAAGCTATGCATGACACAAATACAGGGATGACACAAGGCTATGCATGACACAGAGACAGGGATGACACAAGGTTATGCATGACACAGAGACAGGGATGACACAAGGATATGCATGACACAGAGACAGGGATGGCACAAGGCTATGCATGACACAGAGACAGGTATGACACAAGGATATGCATGACACAAAGACAGGGATGACACAAGGCTATGCATGACACAGATACAGGGATGACACAAAGCTATGCATGACACAGATACAGGGATGACACAAGGCTATGCATGACACAGAGACAGGGATGACACAAGGCCATGCATGACACAGACACAGGGATGACACAAGGCTATGCATGACACAGAGACAGGTATGACACAATGCTATGCATGACACAGAGACAGGGATGACACAAGGCTATGCATGACACAGACAGACATGACACAAGGCTATGTATGACACAGAGACAGGGATGACACAAATCTATACATGACACAGAGACAGGGAGGACACAAGGATATGCATGACACATAGGCAGGGATGACACAAGGCTATTCATGACACAGGCAGACATGCCACAAGGCTATGTATGACACAGAGACAGGGATGACTCAAGGATATGCATGACACAGAGACAGGGATGACACAAGGCTATGCATGACACAGAGACAGGGATGACACAAGGCTATGCATGACACAGATACAGGTATGACACAAGGCTATGCATGACACAGAGACAAGGATGACACAAGGCTATGCATGCCACAGAGACAGGGGTGACACAAGGCTATGCATGACACAGAGACGTTACAGCCTGAACGAACAACAGAGGTCAACAATTGGTCGTGTCTGTCTCCCCAAAAATATGTTTGCCTGATTAGGTCTCCTGAAAAATCAGGGTGTTATTTTAACCAAGCTCCATGTGCATTATGAGAGCAAGCCAAAATAGGGGATGGCAAAACCATTTCAAGGTAGTACCAGACTTCTGCCTGGATCCCAAAGTTGGATCTGGGATTCCAGTGGATCCCTCGGCATAAAATGCATGAAGATCTTGGATCCCATGTGGATCCCTCTGCGTAAAATGCATGAAGATATGAGATCCTTCTGGATCCCTCGGCGTAAAATGCTTCAGGATCTGGGATCTCAGTAGATCTCTAATTTAAACGAGCCGAAGATCAAGAAACATGCAGGGACTGACATCAAAATTTGTGGTCTCTATTTTTCGTATGTAGTATGTACTATGTAGATAATTAGTACCTGCAAATTACCTTGTACCTATTAGCAAACATAGAAATTGTAATGAATTCTCTCATGTGATAAAATTAGCAAGAAGTAGGCACTTTCCGGCGTGCCTGGACCCCGAAGTTGGATCTGGGATCCCATTGGATCCCTTGGCATAATATATGTCAGGATCTGGGATCTTTGTGGATCCCTCGGCTTATGGTGTACCTGGATCTGGTACACCACAAGCCGAGGGACATGTGCCTGGATGCCGGGGCCCATGCACATGTCTGGTACCTACTGGCTACTACAAACCTACTGGCCACCTACTGGTACTACCCACTACATAGTTACTGGGCAAGTCCAAGGAAAGCCATTCTCTCACGCTGTTCACATTCTCCAAATCATAACAAGGTTATGAAGTTATGAAGCATAATTGGTACCCCATTATCACGGACTCAATATAATTCCATCAGCCTATGAAATGCAACCATTTTTTTGTGTGTGTGGAATGATGTGAATTTTCTTAGAGCAATGTCAGCAGTGCTATATTTTAAGTTCGCGACAGACGATGGCCTCAAAACCCTGAGCCAACATGGCTTAGATTGGATAGCACTGTAGCGCCACTGCCCGAGAGGCTACAGCATACAGACACAGATTACATTAGATAGTCGATAGTGAGGACGCTCAACACTGCCGGGGCAGTCGCGGAGACTGACCGCACTCGTCAGGTGTCTGTACAGTGAACAGTGCCAGGTGTCTGTACAGACTACCGTGAACAGTGTCGGCTGTGTCAATAGTGACAGTGGACAGTGTCAGAGGCCTGCACAGTGGACAACTTCAGTTGTAAGAACAGTGAACACAATGCCAGAACTGTCAGAATTCTGCACAGAGAACAATGCCAGATGTCTGCAAAGTGAACAGCGTCCGACCCAGTGAACAGCGTCCGACCTCCGTCCAGTGAACCTCAGCGCAGTGAACACAGCGGGAGTCGTACAGCCATGTCGAGGCCAGGCCGGCCGGCGGGTGGTGGCGGCAGTGAGGCGGCGGCGGCACTGCGGGATCCGAATGTGACTCAGTTGCTGCACGTGTGCGGGGATCATATTGACCTGGTAGTTGATCATGCGTTGCAATATATGTGCAGAGATGATGCCATATACATGTTCATTCAAAATCAGCTGAAAGAACAAGAAGGGAACGTCAGCCGGCTGATGTACCGGCCGCTGGAGCGTGCATTGCAGATCCGCTATGCCGACTGTCGGTGTTCTCCATTCGGCCGCATGGTGACGAAAAGCGCCGTCGTATCCGGCAGTAGGGCAGAGGGACTACATAACCCCCCACGACCACCGAAGTACCAATCTACCTCAGACGTGGACACGATGATTGAGCTGGGTCCTGTGCACTTTACTTTTCCCGGCAGTGAGGGAACCACCACAGTGGAGGACACTGCTGCAGGACCGGCCGCAGCCACCACTGCTGATCCCAGGGGTCAGGACAGCGACCCGGCACCGCGGCTGGTGATCACCAAGACTGAGATCCCCGGCTTCGTGCTGGTGCTGCAGGAGCGGAGCGACGACTGTCCGCACCAGGAGCAACGGCCGTTCAAAGCTGAAGCTGTGACTCAGTTCCTTAGCGACTACCAACTTGCGACTAGAGGAGAAGACATGGAACAAAGTAGCACCAATGGGCCTGCCTGCTCCTATTCACAGACAACAAATGAAAGGTATGGTATATCTGATTTTGATCAAGTGCCCTGTCTGCACGTATCCGTCTGGTGGTTCTCCGATGAGTTTTTTACTCGCCACCGCAGAAACAACTGGCCACCGGAGGCCGTGCGAGACAACATCAGGCGGTACGGCTTACACCTGGTGCCGGTTGGCGCTCCCGGGAGCACCACAGAGCAGTTACAGTTTCGCCTGTCCTTCTCTCGGGCAGAGGTGGTGATCGCCTCCCATCTGACAGTTGTGCAGAAGTGTGCTGTTATCGCCTTCAAGATGTGCAAAACAGCTCTCGGAGAAGAAGGCAAAGTGTTGAAGTCTTACTTCGTCAAGACAGCGCTGCTATGGCTTTGTGAGCAAACGCCAGCAGAGGATTGGACAAGCGTCACAAAGGGCGTTCTGAAGTTGTTGTACTATCTGGACAAAGCTCTCAGCACAGGCAACCTGCCGTGCTTCTTCTGGAGCCGCATCAATCTGCTTCGGTTTGCCAGTCGAGATGACCGAAAGGCCATGAAGAAAGCGCTGGGAAACATCCGGCAGCACTTGATGAGACTTCTGGCTTATGAGGTGTGTGTACTGGAGCCTCACCTGCAAGATATGCTGACACGAGAGACCAGGCGGCTGACGGAGCGCCAGTTGCGCGTCTGTCTGACACGCTGGCTGACCATAGTGGGTGTGGATAATAGCATGATAGCGAATACAGGAATGTCCACCACAGGCTGTCTGACAGAGCTGCTCCCCGTGCTGCTACGATCATATACACCAGATGACGTGACCAGCCTGCTCCGCAACATGAGACACTGGTACTTCGTGCAGAGACACCTGTACCAGGCGCTGACTGTGGCCCCGGCGGACGTGGCATCACAAGTTCGCTTATCTGCCAGCGGTGGCGGCGGCTTCGTCTGGGATGCAGCTCCTCTGTTGGGTCTTCTCCCTGAAGATGACCTAAAAGTGCTGCTGGGGGATCCAGACATCGTGCGGGTCTGGCTGAGACGCCAGCACCAGTTGCCGGAGACCGAGCGGCCGGCTGGTCTGCCCGCTGACCTGAGGTCACCACGGGACATCTGTGACCTGGTGCTGAATATCCCACTGCTGACGTGGGTTCTCAGGGAGAGTGTACCCAGCAGGTGGGCTGACTTTCAGAAGGCAGCAGCTGAAAGGGTAAAGCTACTAACACATAACGTATCTACCGTAGAGCAAGCAAGACATAACACGCTGCTTTATTCAGCACGTTGGAGAGAGTTGGCTGAACTCCTCCACGGCCAGCTCGGTATGGATCGGCAGACAGCTCTGCAGACCGCCTGCCGAGTTGGGGTGGAGCTGCGGCAGCTCTGTGACGATCCTGAGACGATCGCCGAGCAGAGGAGGATTCTTCACTCCCTCCCGGACTCCTGGAAGCTGAGACACTTGGCGTTCGGCGGCTCTGGCTGAGGTGTGGACACTGCAGCACGTCGCGTTCGGCGGCTCTGGCTGAGGTGTGGACCCTGCGGTACTTGGCGTTCGGCGGCTCTGGCTGAGGTGTGGACCCTGCAGCACATCGCGTTCGGCGGCTCTGGCTGAGGTGTGGACCCTGCAGCACGTCGCGTTCGGCGGCTCTGGCTGAGGTGTGGACCCTGCAGCACGTCGCGTTCGGCGGCTCTGGCTGAGGTGTGGACCCTGCAGCACGTCGCGTTTGGCGGCTCTGGCTGAGGTGTGGACCCTGCAGCACGTCGCGTTCGGCGGCTCTGGCTGAGGTGTGGACCCTGCAGCACGTCGCGTTCGGCGGCTCTGGCTGAGGTGAGCACCCTGCGGTACTTGGCGTTCGGCGGCTCTGGCTGAGGTGGGGACCCAGCGGTACTTGGCGTTCGACAGATCCCTGAGGTGTAGCGATGGTGGTAACCTGAGACTGTCGTTCCCACACCAAGTGGGGAAAACTATCATAGTATTCACGATCAAGGAACTCCCTACCGTCTGTTTTGTTTGTGGGATTGGCACTTGTTGGGACACAGGTTAAAGATAGGTATGGGCTGAATCACGAAGTTGTTGTTGGTAGCTGCATATAGAGCGTTTTAGGACACTCTTGCTCCATCGTGGATCATCAGCGATTTGAGGGCCCGTGAACATTGCCTGTGGTTCTGTTTGCTGCGCGTCCATATAGCTGTCGATAGTGAAGCCATTTCAAATTGTGTATAAAGACATAAAGACATAAAGACATAAAAGAAAAGTGCAACAAAGAGCCTCTTGGGCCCATCCGAGGTTGCACCCCCCCCCCCCCCCCCTCCACCAGTCTCGCCCCTTCAAATCACCTTACTCTACCTGCATAAAAGAAGGCTAATCCCACGAGTATTTATGAACTAATCCCTTCTCTGTAAAGTATTTATCTAATCTAATTTTGAAGGAAGCAAGTGTCACTGCATCAGCGACATCCCCTGGTAGCATATTCCAATGTCCTACAACCCTTCTACTGAAAAATGACTGTCGTAGCCTAGTCCTACTTTGTTTCATAATGAGTTTATGCTGATGACCTCTACCTCGATTTTCCCTATTGAACTCAAACATACCCTTTAAATATCCAGAATGCTGACTATTTACAAATTTGAAGACTTCAATTAGATCTCCTCTTAGCCTTCTAAGTGAAAACATACCCAATTTCCTTAATCTATCTTCATAAGGTAAACTACCAAGACAATTAATCATTTTTGTTGCCCTTTTTTGAACTCTTTCTAACAACCAGCAATCTTTCTCATATGTTGGAGACCAGGCTTGTACACAATACTCCAAATGTGGTCTAACGTATGCACAATACAGTTTTGTTATTACCTTTTCACTCTTGTAGGAAACATTTCTGTTAATGGCCCCTAGCATTCTAAGTGCCTTTTTCCTAGCTTCTACAACCTGGTCTGACGCTGATAGTCTATTGTTTACCACGACACCTAAATCTCTTTCCTTTTCAATCTGCTCCATTTTCTGCCCACCCATTTCATACCTATGTTTACTGCTAACCCGTCCAGCGTGCATAATCTTACATTTACTCAAATTGAATTTCATCTGCTATGCTTCAGACCACTCAACTAGCTTGTCCAGATCTGATTGAAAAACATCCTGATCATGTTTTCCTCTAATAATCCTGACAACTTTTAGATCGTCTGCAAATTTCAAGACTTTGCTGTCTATACTGTTCTCAATTGCATTCACAAATATTATAAAAAGCAATGGGCCCAGGACTGAGCCCTGTGGAACCCCACTGAGAACCTCCTTCCATTGTGATTGGCACCCATTCAATATAACCCTTTGCTGGCGTCCTGAAAGCCACGTTTCTATCCAATCCAGAATCTTGCCCCTGATCCCATGAATTTTAAGTTGCAACCCCAGTCTTGTATGGGGGACTTTGTCAAATGCTTTACTGAAATCAAGAAAAGCTACATCTAGCTGTTTACCCTGATCAACGCTATCTGTTGCAACATCCAAAAACTCCAGAAGATTAGTTAAACAAGAACGGCCCTTCCTAAAGCCATGCTGTGTATCTTTGATGAGTTCATTTTGCTCCAAGAATTCAACAATCTTATCTTTGATGATTGATTCAAGCACCTTGCAGACTAATGAGGTCAGACTAACTGGTCTATAGTTTTCCTCTTTACTTCTATCTCCCTTTTTATGAATAGGAACAACATTTTCTCTTTTCCAATCAAGTGGAATTTTACTATCTGCAAGTGATTTAGAAAATATTATGGCTAATGGAACCGACAACTCCCTTTCAGATTCTCTTAAAAGTCTAGCATGGATTTCATCAGGTCCTTCTGCCTTGTTAGGCCTTACTTTCTTTAGATATTCTAGAACAAGTTCACTACTTATGCCACCTAGCTCTCCTATAGTCTCATCTGTCTCTAGCTCAGGCTGAAGTGCTGCAATACTACTCTGGTCCTCGATAGTAAAGACAGATTGAAACTGATCATTAAGCACTTCAACCATTTCACTGTCCTTGCTAACTAACACATCATCTACCTTAAATGGACCTATATTTTTGGAAACTGTACTTAACTTATAAAAACTGAAGAACTTCTTACTATCTGCATTACAATGTCTAGCTAAATCAAGTTCCTTTGCCCTTTTAGCTGCTCTGACCTTTTTCTTAACTGAATTTCTTGCATTCTGGTAGGCCTTCTGATTTATATCTAGTGAAGATCCCTTCAAAATGCCAAATGCACTTCTTTTAGCTTGTATAGCACTCCTTACTTCTGGGGTAAGCCAAACTGGATTGCCCTTGGTTCTGTTACGTTTGTGCCTGAGGGGTATATGCCGATTTTGAATTTGGCTTAATCTAGCTTTGAAAACATTCCAGGCCTCACATGCATCTAAACCTGCCAACTCAACGTTCCATTTTATCTGTGCGAGGTCATTTCTAATACCATCAAAATCAGCCCGGCTGAAGTTTGGAACCATAATAAGGTTATCTTTGGGCCTCATTTCTGATGAGATATTGAATTTAACCATATTGTGATCACTGGTTCCTAGACCTGCACAAATACTTATGTCACTAACTAGATCACTGTTGTCTGAGAATACAAGGTCTAGAATGGAGCAATGTCTGGTTGGCTCTGTTACAAACTGATGCATGAAAAGCTCCTCTTCAAAGATTTGCCTATACAACCTACACTCATTTGTTTCCTCTGCTATACTTTCGTATCCTCTTAAGTTAAAATCTCCCATAATAAGACACTAAGCCCGAAAGTTCCTACGTATTTCCTCACAAATATCTTGGTCTGTTTCAGCTTGGGAGTTCCTTGGAAGATTCCCTGGTCTGTAAAATGCACCTATCCTCAACCTTCCTCTGTTTCCTGTACCAATTTTAATGTCAAGCCAGATTGATTCTACTTCTTTTACTTTACTAGAATCATCAACTCTAGTAGTGCAGTACAAGCTATTTACATATACAAACACTCCGCCTCCCTGCCGTGATTCTCTGCAGTATGAGAACATGTTATACCCTTGTAACTCGAAATCCTGTAGCCTATCCCTATTATACCCCTCACTAACCCATGTCTCGGTTACACAAATGATATCAGGCTTTTCAAGGGCAACATAACACTCAAACTCATCAAATTTAGACCTAATACTTTGGGCATTCAGCAACACACATGTGATCTTATACTTTGAGCTGACTCTACTAATTCTGAGGGAATTATGATCTACTGTCCTATTCTGACATGAACTTCTACCAATGCTTACTTCTTGCTGCCCTAGTACTAGCGTCCCTGAACCCCCCCTCCTACCTAGTTTCCCTGAATGACACTTCTGTAGGCATCTCCCAAAGCCCTTGCCCCCTCATCGGATAAGTGAAGCCCATCCTTCATATAGTACCTACGCCACTCATAGAACTGATCCCATAAGTCTACATAACTAAGCCCCATAGCTGAACATAAGTTCTGAACTGAGCTGTGCACAGACAGAGCTCTCGAGTACCACTCCTCACTGGCTCCACAGCGAGGGAGGATGCCAGTCACAATGACTGGTTTCCTGGACTCCTTCAACCTCTGCAGCAGGCTCCGGTACTCCGCTAATATTCTCACACTCTGCCTAGGTCCTATGTTGTTCACCCCCACCTGTATTATAACTGTCTCCGGGCTACTCCAAAGTGTAGCTGGGGATAGTGATGCAAATTGTGTAGCTGTAGATAGTGATGCAAATTGTGTAGCTGTAGATAGTGATGCCAATTATGTTCTTGTAGATAGTGATGCCAATTCAAATTGTGTAGCTGTATATAGTGATGCAAATTGTGTTCCGGTAGCGTAAGCCAGCTGCCAAGTGTGGCAAATTCATTCTGCCAAGTCTGGCCAAGTTACGAGCAGGCATACTGATAGGAAAATACATTGTATTATTTTGGCCTCGTTGGGTCAAAGGTCATATAGAGTTCACGTGGATTTTCACCCCATTTCCGAATGGTCCAACCCTGTGGAGCACTTTTACATTAGTTGAATTCCGCTAAGTCCAATAGCACAGAGGATATAAGCGAAGTTCGCAAGCAATCGTGGCCTTGGATGACCACAAAATATGACCTTTGTTGTCACCCGGAGCTAAAAGTGGGTGTGTATGCTTCTCAAGGGCTGATTCAGGATATTTCAGGAGGAGTGGCCGCAGGCCAATTTAGGGGCGCCTTCCAAAAATCTAGGGGCGCCTTCCAAAGAAAGGGCGTTGTTACTGACCGAAAGGGCGCCGTCACTGGCCTGAAGGGCGCCGTCAATGGCCGAAAGGGTGCCGTCAATGGCCGAAAGGGCGCCTTCACTGGCCGAAAGGGCGCCATCACTGGCTGCAAAGGGCGCCGTCACCGGCCAGAAAGGCGCCTAAGGTCAAAAGGTCCAGGTCATGACCTGTATGACCTGATACTCGGTAAGTTACTTTCAACAGGGCGTCCAAGCGGTCCATAGGGACGCAGCGTGCTCACGGGCTGTCCATCGCCGGGCGCCTGGCGGCGCCCGGCGGCAGACAGCCCGTGGGGTGCCCTTCTGGCGGGGGGGGGGGGGGGGGAGCGACCGCTGCGGCCGCCCCCTGGATCTACTCCTGAATTGCTTTTTCACTTGACACTACAGGTGTACCAATTTTCATTAAAATCCGAAAGGATCGGGACCAGAAATCCTCTTTTTTTGTGTGGCCAGACATGAAATGGGCGCTAGGCAAGCACTTTTTCCCTTTCTCCCCTTTTCAGCATGCGTCGACATCTGGTATGTATCTGATGTGACCCATGTGAGGAGCCATACATTTATAAGTGTGCCCCCTCGGTGAGACCTGTAGTGTTTCTCTTCTTCTGAAGGGAGACTCCTGTGTACGCCCTCTTTTTAACACCCCTGACCTGGGTTTATCCACGCCATTATAACACGGCACTCCTTACAGGGTAAGCTGGCGGACATGTACTGCGACACGAGCGCCTGCCGCGCCTACCTGTACAGCGTGGCGCACGCCTGCGACCGCGGCCACGTGTCGGCCAAGGACTGTGCCGTTGTCATCCTCTACTGCGCCGAGAAGGCCACCCAGGTGGCGCTGCAGGCGGTGCAGGCGCTCGGCGGCAACGGCTACATCAATGAGTACCCGGCGGGCAGGCTGCTGAGGGACGCCAAGCTGTACGAGATAGGAGCGGGAACCAGCGAGGTGCGCAGGCTGGTGATCGGCAGAGCCCTGAATGCCGAGTATAAGTAAAGTGTGGTGGTGGAGTTGTGGTGAAGATAGGTGGCGCTGGTGGTACGGTATAGGTGGCGCTACATGTCCTGTATAGGTGGCGCTGCGAGAGCGATACGTGCTGCGCTACTGACGGCACAGTAGGTATAGGTGGCGCTGTATGTTATGTATATGTGGCGCCACCTTTGCTTGTGGTGCTGCCAGGTAAATGACTGTGACTGTGTCATGGGCAGATATAGTATTGCGTAGCATTGTTGTGCGTGCTACGCGATGTGTCGCCGACTCACGATTTCGATGGATTCTGACTTTACGAATGCAGTAGGAGAGTGATATTTTCTGAGAATATTGTGGTTGTGCTTGCAGCCGGGTGGTAAGGTGCAATACTATATAAAGCGTTGTGTGTTTCGTCCAATGTACGGTGTAGGTACGTGTCTAATCGTGTTTGCATTGTTAGATCTGTGTAAAATAGAGATGGTGTTTCCACACATAACCATGCTAGACTATTGTAGCAACTAGCATAGTCTAGACATTCGCCCAGACATGTGTTTGTCGAACAAGCAAATAAATAAAACATGCAGATTCAACTAAAAGGGTGTTGAAGACATGACGTCACTAAAACGATGTTTTCTCAAAAGTGTTTGGAGGAAATTTATTTTGCCTTTGTGGGAGGGGCTAAAATTGATGGGGGACAAGGTACCGAAAATCTAGTGTCGATATATGTACGGGTTTTTGAGTTATTAAAGAAAAAACGGAGGGTGCTATGTTTTTCACACTCCCAGCGGGTCGCGGTTTAAACTTCCGAATCCTACGTTTGTCTATATCGCATCAGACTCTAAAAACACATAGTTTGAATCACAATATATTTACTGGCAACGACACCCTATGAACGGCGCCGGCCATGAGCTTCGGCGCCAACATAAAACACGACACACTAACAACGCAAACAAGTGCCGCGGCTCAAACAGCGTCCTACCGACTATGGCAACCATGGCAACGGGCCCTCCGGTACCGGCGACTTCACTCGAGCCGTCGGATGAATGCCTTCACGCGGTTATGACGTCACACAATGCCGAATTCAGCCGATACAGTGACGAGGTTCGGTTCTTGTCGAATGGAACTCTTTATAACGACTGAAATAGAAGAGCGAACGCAAAGTTAGAATCACCTGTGGGATGTGGCTTTCATTGTCGCAACATAATTCAAGGAAATAGTTCACCTTCAACATGGAGTTTTGAACTGAAATAGCAGTTTTGTAGCCCGTGTTGAGAAATCCTGATCTGCAACTTTTCTTGTCTTAAAAGTCTCCAGCAGAAGAAATTTGACTTTTTGACGAAGGAATGCGGCGCATATATGATTTACCGTACCGTCTGAAAGTGCCAGCTCTGCCAGGGAGCATGCCCAGACCAATAACTCACACCATAAAATTAATAATTTACCACCTTCTGTCCGGAATTGGCGCGATGTAGGACCATTTCTGAAAAGAAAAAAAGAAACTGTATTACAAAATATGATAAAATCGTGTTCTGAAAAATGTTCCGAAGGTTAACTTTTTCCTTTAACACGCGCCATGGAGGGGGGGGGGGCGAAATCCGCCCACCCCTCCTGTGTTTGTTGTTGTTGTAAATATGTCCTTATTTTACCGGGTGATGTGCATAATATGTTAGGCACCTGCTTAAAAATGAATGGCGCGTTGTCTGAAGTAAAAAAAAATCGGCCGAATATGTTTTGAGTTATAGGCCATCAAAGTAAAAAAGAAATGTTTTCAGCGCCAGACCACACAAATCAGCGGCTCCTGTGCGGTTCCCGTATACCGGAAAAATGAAAGTGTTTTTGGCAATACTTGCGACTTGTTTGATGTATATTGTTGTGCTATATAGTTTCCAAGGTAATGTTAGGTCAACGAGGTCAAGTCAGGTCAAGTTCATGACAGGTCATTGGAACCGAAGTAGGGTAACTGAAAGGGTGTACTAAATGCATATGACTCATGCTTTCTGAACTCATGCTTGTGGTCCTGAGTCCATTCATACCTCGACAACTGCTAATTCGTTGTCATCACTTATCTGATCCCGTCCTCGCCTGAGGCGGTTAGATAATGTAACCGAAGTAGGTCAACTGGAAGGTTGTCATAAATGCAAATAATTCATGCCTTCTGAACTCATACTTTGTGGTCTTGAGTCCATTCCAGACTTGTATACGACTAAAATTTGTTTCTCTCGAACGATTCAATCACGACTCAAAATCAACATTAGTCGATTCAATCACGACTCAATGAGACCTTCATTTTTTTTGCATTTGATTCAATCAAAGATTTTGAGTCAGAGTTATGGACTCAATCGATTCAAAATGACCTTTAGGCATATCAGTCCCGACTCAATCATTTTTAATCATAGAACTTGGAAGGACATCCGGCAATTCCTCATCGCATCAAAGAAGGCCGAGACAAGGACCTCCATTGCAGCGGACCGAGATCCTGTCTGGGCCAACCGACTCAACCACTTCTTTGCATCTGTGGGCCCCAGCGTGGCGGACGCACTCGCTGCGAGCGACACGGGAGAGCCACTGCCGCCGCGTCCGCCTCGTGTGTGCAGCGGCGAGTTCGCGCCGCGTCCGGCCACGCTCCCGGAACTATCCGCAGCTCTACAGAGGATGGGCTCGTCACGTGCGTGTGGTGCTGACGGCATCTCCATCGAGATGTTGAAGATGACCTTCGCTGTGACTGGCCCACTTCTCCTGCATATCATTAACTCGTCCATCACAAACTGTCAGCTGCCAGACCAATGGAAGACAGCTACAGTTATACCACTTCACAAGAAGGGCGACCCCAGTGATCCCAACAACTATAGGCCGATCTCTATTTTATCTGTAGTGGCCAAACTTTGTGAACGTGTCGTGTGCTCTCAACTTATGACGTATCTCACCAGTCATCACATACTTTGTCCCCAACAGTACGGGTTCCGGCCGGGCTTGTCTACGGAGTCGGCGCTGCTCGACGCTGTCATCCACGCTACAGAAAACATCGACAAGGGCATGGTAACATCGCTTGTCACTGCTGACACATCCAAGGCCTTCGACAGCGTCGAGCACGGCCGGCTCCTGGACAAGCTCGGCTGGTATGGCATACAGCCTGACTGGTTCTCCGCCTGGCTCAGTGGACGCACCCAGTCTATCAGGGGTAGCTCATCGGGTCTACTTGAGGTCACGCACGGCGTGATCCAGGGCTCTGTGCTCGGTCCCGTGCTGTTTCTCGTGTTCACCAATGACCTGTCGCAGCACATTGACCATGGCAACATCATCATGTACGCGGATGACACCCAGTTCCTTGACGTTGACCTGCCGTCAAACATTCTGGCCCTTAAATCACGTGTCGAAAATACCCTTTCAGTGGCCTTGCAATGGTTTACCCAAAACAGGCTCAAAATCAACCCTGCGAAAACTGAAATGATCATGCTGAAATCCCGACGTCTCAAATCCGACACCAATATTTCGGTGAAATTTGGAAGTGATGAAATATCTCCATCGGACAGCGTCAAGGTGCTGGGTGTCACCATCGATTCCCATCTGCTCTGGGAGCAGCATGTGTCCCATGTAGTGCAACGCTGTTACTGTGTGCTGATTGGCCTAGCTAGGATGCGCCACCGTCTCCCTCGATGTACCAGACAGATGCTAATAGAAGCACTGGTGTTCCCCCATATCCGTTATTGCATAACGGTGTGGGGAAGCTGCACTAAGACTCAAAGGTACCGAGTTCAGAAAGCGATCAATTTCGGTGCTCGAATCGTGAGTGGCCTTGATCGACGTGAACATGTGACACCGGTGCTGCGGCAGCTTAGTTGGAGAAAGGTTGGCGAGATGGTGGCTGAACGCGATGTCGCTACCATGCGCCGCCTCGTCACCGCGCCCAATGCGCCTGTACTCCTGCGTGACCGAGTCGTCAGTCGATCGTGTCGATCGTGTCGTGCCGTCAGACGCGCGCGACGGATGACGGCCAGCTGCAGCTGCCCAGAGTGAGGACAGAGTTTGCGCGACGTGGCTTCCTATACAGAGCCACGAAAAGCTGGAATAACCTACCCCTAGATGTGAGACGGACAGTTGGTCACTTGCGTCGCGGTGCTGTCGGTGTCGATATCTACAATGCATAATCATTAATCATACAATATCACAGGATATTCCATCCGATGTGTGTGCATATATCCGTCGCCTGTATTATTTAGCCTTTTCTCATCTTAATTTTACATGTACGATTTTATGCGAATGGGTGAATTAAGTGACGTGCTCTTAAAAACTGTAATGACGTGGATACCATAAAAGCCATCGCATGGAGGTTCCGAATATACATCTGTATCTGTATCTGTATCTGTATAACAACTCAATCACAACTCAAACTATGACTAATGACTACATTTGCAATTTATAACAGGGTGAGATTCGATAGTGCTGCATTTTATTTATTTTATTTATGCATGGTGAAATTGTTGATTGATATTACCTATATGGTTGAAAACTTGAAGTTTTGGAATTTGGAGGCTTCTTTTAGGCAATTGAGTCGCGAACCCGACTCAGTCAGCTCTCTAAATATTTGTTGTCGACTCAATCATGGTTTCTACCTGAGCTCTTCGATTCAATCACGACTCAAAACCAAATCTTTAAAAATGTTAGCGACTCAATCAGTTTGAGTCGCAAAAACTGCTGGATTCATGAGTCACGACTCAATCCGAGTTGAATCGTATACAGGTCAGGTCCATTCCCACCTCGACGACTACTAATCGGTTGTCATCTGATCCCGTCCTCGCCTGAGGCGTTTAGACAGAGAGCTGACCGCTCTCTGGTTTGTGCTGCAAAGTTTGTGGGCTTGAGCCCATTCCCACCTCGACGACTGCTAATCGGTTGTCATCTGATCCCGTCCTCGCCTGAAGCGCTTAGATAACGAGCTGATTGCTATCTGACGCGATGCCAGAGAGTGTGCCTGAAACGGCGGGGTTTTCCTCCTACCGCGCCAAAGAGCGACCGTGCCAGAGGGTGACCGCCCCCTCGAGAGCGACCGCCGCCCTCCCCCCCCCCCCCCCCTCCCTCCCTCAAGAGCGCAAAGGGGAAAACCGATGCCTCGACCAAAATCCGTCTAGTTGCAAACAAACTAGTATAGTTAGAAACGTCCTGGTGGGTCAGAATAGTTGCATACGTACTGGTATAGTTGTGAACGTTCTAGGATGGATGCAACTGTCCTGACCGGTCAGGATAGTTGCATACATACTGGGCTGTCCAGTACATTTGCAACAATTCTAGTACAGTTGCAATTGTACTGAAAGATTGGGCACGGCTGATTGGTGAAAACGATTATTTTTGGCGATTTTCAAACAATGCTTGTCTTGGGGTGCAATATGGTTCATGATTATATAATTTCATGATCAGTGATCACGTTACTAGGCAACAGTGGTGGTGGTACAAGGGGGGGGGGAGTTCCCCTTACCAATACTGCCATTTTCACCATTACCAATGCATGCTGTTTTCAATTATTCACGATTTTGTAAAGTTTGGTTTTAAAAAAATCGTTTATTTTTATATTGTCGAAAAGTGAAGCCATTGTAGAAGATTATGGCCATGTTATTCAGCCACCTTCTCTGGTTGCAATACAGAGATCCAGGTTCAGAGCCATCTGCCAGCTTCGTAAGAAAGCCCATGATCTCATCGTGCTCTGCATCGGAAATGACGCGGCAATTCTTGCCCCGTGTGCTTTGAAGCCGCTCGTCCAGCTTCATCACAATTATCACGGGACATATAGAAG
This sequence comes from Chirona hameri, assembly GCA_036785665.1. Taxonomy (NCBI): domain Eukaryota; kingdom Metazoa; phylum Arthropoda; class Thecostraca; order Balanomorpha; family Balanidae; genus Chirona; species Chirona hameri. The sequence goes on along the minus strand of JAXIVJ010006094.1, from coordinate 50,139 downwards.
GGGAAATCGAAAGCACGTCTCACTGAAAGACAGACTGCCGAACGCTCCGAAAACCAACTCTCGACTGAGCAACACCATGTGACCACCGTCCCGCGTCACCTTCGGTCACGTGACAGCTCGGGGCCACGCTGTTTATCGCAGCGTGGCCGCGAACCGCAGCCAGACGCATCGTACGTAGCCAGGATTTCCGTCAGAGGTGGGTGGGTCAACTGTTAGATTTGGTACAAATAACTCGATAAGTCGCAAATCCTTCGCAAAATTGCTATAGATATAGTATACCTAAGCTGCGTCTCTCAGCGGGTCATGGCCCCTTGCTCCCCCCACCCCATTAGCTGCATGGGTGACAGACGCTCCCCCAAACTTCCTAAGAGGCGCTGTTTAGCACGCGCATTGGATAGAGATGTACAGTGGACAATGAAGCTGCCCTGTAACTTTTGGACAATATAAAAATAAACGAGTTTTGGAAACCAAACTTTACAAAATTGCGAATAATTGAAAACGGCATGAATTGGAAATGGTGAAAATGGCCGTGAATGGCCGAAAATGGTGAAATCAGCCGTGCCCAATGTTTCAGTACATTTGCAACTGTACTAGTATTGTTGCAAACGTACTGGACAGCCCAGCATGTATGCAACTATCCTGACCGGTCAGGACAGTTGCATCCATCCTAGGACGTTCGCAACTATACTAGTACGTATGCAACTATACTGACCCACCAGGACGTTTGTAACTATACTAGTTTGTTTGCAACTATACGGATTTCGTAAACCTACTGTAACATATGCACGCAATCACTGCGTTCCATAACAAAGTCAAGCCAAGGAGCGCATAGCAAACAAAATGTATCATATTTTATCTCATTTGACCTTCTAGATATTGACCTAGGGTCATTAAATTTCCCCCAAAACAGAGTTACTCACAGAGCCCCCCTACCTGAAAATTTGTGTTTTTCGTTCATTGACCCCTACAGGGTAAGCCTATGCCATCTGAGGTCACCAACACCCTTTTGTCAATAACTCTCGACAGAATAAAGATAGAGAAGTGGAACTGGTACCAATGTATTTGTATCATCGGTCTCCCAATATCCAGCATGATCTACTCGGGTCACCACTTGACTTTGACCTAAGATCACATTTATATATTAACCTGATCTGGTTAACATAAATATGAGTAGAAGCAAATTGACGAGACAAAAATGATGCCGTCAAAATTACTGCCCTTTCTTTATTAGGTAACAAGTAATTTGCGAAAAACAGTTTGGACAAAAAATAACCTTTTTGACATTTGATGACCTCTGGAGCCTACACTATTGACCTGAGCTCAAATTTGAGGACACCTATGTCGATTGCATTTTACAAGAGCTTTCGATTGTTTTTTTCTGTTTGCTGCTAGCTATCATAGTTCCACAGATATTTGGGGGTGTTCGAAGCGAAGTCCTAAAACTGGAAAATCTGACCTTTAATGACCTCTGATGACCCCAATTTTGACCTGACCTAAAAGAAGACCGATATAATTTGGAAGGAGATTGTTTTGAGCTATCCAACGTCGTTTTCTGCTTCTCGCTACGTTGCGGGGTTTTCGAGATCATAGGGGGAGGGGGGCGAAATCCCCCCGCCCCCCTCCAGGGCGTTTAAATATCAGAGGCCCTCCAGGGCGCGTGTTAAGATTACAAAGCCCTAAATGCTAAAACAGACAAGTCTGCCAGGTAAAGCAAAGCAATGTTTGATCTCGTATCGCCTTTCCATTGCTATCAGTGGCGTAGCCAGGATTCACTCCAGGGGGGAGCAATTTTTGCTCAGGGAGCATAAGGTACCCCCACCAAAACAAAACTTACCGCATTTGGCCCACTATGTCCTTAGAGGCATATTTTCAACATTTTGTCCTAAAAAAAATGAAAATTATCATTTTTCGACCAAAGGAGGCACGTACGGACCTTCAGGGGGAGGCAATTTGCCTCATCCCCCCTCCCCTGGCTACGCCCCTGATTGCCATCAGACAATTGCATTTGCGATTAAGGTCAAGGGCGGATCCAGAATGGGTGGTTTGGGTCAGTTGGGGAGGGTAAGTCCAAAAAAGTCTCACACAATTCTGAAAACTAATCGGATTTCGCTTGCTTGTGCATCGATAACTGATTTAAAACAAACTTTCCTTTGTAAAAGTGGCTTAGATTGTATATTATCTCAGGAAATGTGTCAAATTTGCGCCGATTTCAGGTTGTTTGGGGGGCATGGCCCCGTACCCCCCCCCCCCCTCTGTATCCGCCCATGATAAGGTGATAATATCCAGCTGCATTGTACATTTACAAGTGTGCTGCCTCAATATTTATCGGACGAAAAGCGCTTATAGGTTTGTACTGTCAATCTTGTCTAATTTCACAAATGGTGCCAGCGGCTCGATACCTGGTGACAGCGGTGGAATTGCCGCTACTAGTAGTTTCCGGCGACGCCGATGTCCCCGATGGCGGGGGTGCCGTCTGAGCTGGCCTGCAGCAGGTTACTCCGGACGAAGATGGGGTCGATGGTGTCATCACCCTCCTCCTGAGGAGGGAGAAGGGTGCCGGTAGGAGGAGGGAGAAGGGTCCCTATGTCCCCTTTTGAACAGCATAACCTGGGTAATGTCTGACACCCCTCACTGGTACTTACCTGATCTGTTTGACCCTGTTAACACCCGCAGATCCCCCTTTGGCGTGTTTGACTTGGGGGTCATTCCGTGTCAGGCCACACACAAAATTCTCCGAACCACTCCGATTTTGAATAAAATTGGCACACTCGTAGTCAAGTGAAAACAACATTCTCACACACTTTGAGAGCTCTGGGTGACCTCAAGGGTCATATTTAGAGGTCATCCAATGTCACCATTGCTTGCGTACTTTATATCAATCAAACGCTTATAGCGCCTGTGCTACTGCTAATGCACTTCATGGCTTAACCCGCGCGGCGCTGGGGGGTATATTTTACCCCCCCTCCAGGGTTTTCGCTATAGATTCAAAACTTCACAAGATATCGACGCGAAACTTTCAGTACTTTATCTGGCATTGATTTGACGTCTTTAGATAAATTTTGGAGAAAATCGGTCGAGAAGTTTTTGCGAAAATAGCGTTTTAGTGACGTCATGTAACGCCATTTTCGGTCCAAAATGGACGAAACTTTGATCGATGATAGAACAGCGAGTATTGAAGAAAATTGCAAACAAAGCACGTCAAAAGGAAGAAAATGACATTCTCTACAAGATGGCTATCTCGGAATTGCAAAATTTTGAATTTCTGATCCCCAAAATTAAAAAAAATCGTTTTTATTTTTTTCAAAGTTTACAAAATCCAAAATTGTAAGAATTTTCAAAAAACCGGAAGATATGTCAGATAACCATCTCTAATGAGTGAATATTCCAAATTTCAAACAAATATCTATATTTTTGACCCCCAAATGACACTAGTAAGTGTTCAATGTGATGGACGCATTTTAAAAAGAAATCGCAAATTTTGACATTTCTAGACATCGTACACAAAAACAAATTGCACCATTGGATTGCTGTGGCAAAACTGAACCGTAAACATGTGTCGGTTATTGCAAATTTTGGATTTCAAAATTTGACCTTTTTTGCCTGATCTTGACCTGACCTTGAGGTCAAATGTCAAAATAACCATTATTTTTTGATTCTACGTCTGAAATAACCCATGAGACATGTGTCACATGGGTTTCATATTACTTTTTCACAGTGTGACCTTTTGTGACCTGACTTTGACCTTGACCTGTACTTAGTATGATATTCGTACTCAAGCATTACCCTCTCCTTATATTTAGAAGTGTTTTGGCAGAGTTTCGGCGCGCTGCTGTTGATAGTCCGGGCTCTGCAGCCAATAATCCGAAAACAGGTGGTTTTGACCTTTGACCTGACCCTGACCTGATATGTGACCTTTTAAATAAAATTTTAAGAATTCCTTAGAATCTTCCCATCGAGAGCTTCCAATCGCCGCCTTGCGCGTCTCGCTGCGATTATTGGTTCGGGAGATAAGAGGGGGGTAAAATTTACCCCCCAGCGCGGCGCGTTCGGATGGAGACCCCAGCGCCGCGCGGGTTAACACTAATATCAAAGGGCTCCGCATGTTTGGACCATTATGAAATAGGGGGATCCTTGTGATCCGTGTGATATGACCTTTGACCTGACAAGGTCAACATAATAAAATGTATTTTTATATCAGTTTGTCTGTTCGTAACTTGACCAAACTTGGCTGAATGAATGAACATAACATCATCTAGGAATGTGCAAGATAAAATGGCGGAGACTTATAACTGTCTGAGATACCGCCCTTTGAGCATGGTAAGGAAGTGAGACGGAGAAATGCTCCGAGGCTATTTCCATGTCGTTTGCGATAATGTGGGTGTCTTTGGCCCGAGTGACGTGAAATTTGGTGGGTAGCTTCCGTTTGACGAATTCAATCACTTTACGGGTTTTCCAGCTCAACCTGACCTCGCATGACCTAGCATGACCTGGGAATATTGTATGGCCCACAGATACGTATTACCTATGTTAGGAATTGTTCATAAATTACGTACGCTATTTTAATATATTTTTGAACACCTGTTATCTTATCAACCAGGAGACGTTTCGGCAGGCGACCCCCCTCCCGTCCCCCCTCCCTGAGCGTAGCGTAATTTATGAACGCGCCGGGAAGTACGTGTGACGAAAAATGTCGATTCCTCGTGAATACAATGCACTGCCCAAGTTCTATGTTCTTGTTTAACAGTCGTTGTTTGTAATCTCAAATATGGTCTTTGGATATCGACGCCAGTAGCCCTCAGCGCGTCATGAGTCGGGGTTCGTAATCCCCCCCCCCCCCCACCGCGCGCAGTCATCATCACCTCGCTATCGCACGACAATGACCACTCCACGATTATCAATCGTAAAATGTATTCAGTGTCCGTATGCCGACTCTAAAATGCATGTTGCGTCAGGCGTGCCTCCGAGAACGGTACACGGAGATTACCGGCGGTCAGTATTGCCGGCGTTAGGAACCGTTCATAAAATACGCTACTCTCAGGGGGAGGGGAGGGGGTCGCCAGCCGAAGCGTTAGGGACCGTTCATAAAATACGCTCTCTCAGGGGGAGGGGAGGGGGTCGCCAGCCGGCGTTAGGGACCGTTCATAAATTACGCTACTCTCAGGGGGAGGAGAGGGGGTCGCCACCCGGCGTTAGGGACCGTTCATAAATTACGCTACTCTCAGGGGGAGGGGAGGGGGTCGCCAGCCGGCATTAGGGACCGTTCATAAATTATGGTACTCTCAGGGGGAGGGGAGGGGGTCGCCAGCCGATGCGTTAGGGACCGTTCATAAATAACGCTACTCTCAAGGGGAGGGGAGGGGGTCGCCAGCCGAAGCGTTATAGGGGGGGAGGTAGTCAAAATAGCGTACCGTAATTTATGAACGGTTCATAACATAGATAATACGTACCTGTGGGCCATACACTATTCCCAGGTCATGCTAGGTCATGCGAGTACATGTCGAAAAAATTTAAAAGTGATTGAATTCGTCAAACGGAAGATACCCACCAAATTTCACGTCAATCGGGCAAAAGACAACCACATTATCGAAAACAACATGGAAATAGCCTCGGGGCATTTCTCCGTCTCACATCCATACCATACTCAAAAGGCGGTATATCAGACAGTTAGAAGTCTCCGCCATTTTATTTTGCACATTCCTAGAGGATGTTATGTTCATTCATGCAGCCAAGTTTGGCCAAGTTACGAGCAGGCAAACTGATAGAAAAATACATGTTATGATTTTGACCTCGTCAGGTCAAAGGTCATAAAGAGGTCACGTGGATTTTCATATCTATCTCCGAATGGTCCAACCCTGTGAACCGCTTTGATATTAGTTGTATTCCGCTAAGTCCGCTAGCACATAAGATATAAGCGTTTGATTGATATAAAGTACGCACAAATTCGTGACGTTTGATGACCTCTAAATATGACCCTTTAGCTCACCCGGACCTAAACGTTGGTGTGTGTTTATTTTACTTGACACTACAGGTGTACCAATTTTCATCAAACTCGGAAAGCGTCGGGTACATTTTTGTGTTGTGGCCAAGACATGACATTTGAGCCATATGACAGTGACCGCCTAGTCAGGCACGACCCAGAGACAGATATGACACAAGGCTATGATGAGACAGAGACAGGGATGACACAAGGCTATGTATGACACAGAGACAGGGATGGCACAAGGCTATGCATGACACAGAGACATATATGACACAAGGCTATGATGACACAGAGACAGAGATGACACAAGGCTATGTATGACACAGAGACAGGTATGACACAAGGCTATGCATGACACAGAGACAGGGATGACACAAGGCTATGCATGACACAGAGACAGGGATGACACAAGGCTATGTATGACACAGAGACAGGGATGGCACAAGGCTATGCATGACACAGAGACATATATGACACAAGGCTATGATGACACAGAGACAGAGATGACAAAAGGCTATGTATGACACAGAGACAGGGATGACACAAGGCTATGTATGACACAGAGACAGGGATGACACAAGGCTATGCAGGACACAGAGACAGGGATGACACAAGGCTATGCATGACACAGAGACAGGGGTGACACAAGGCTATGATGACACAGAGACAGAGATGACACAAGGCTATGTATGACACAGAGACAGGTATGACACAAGGCTATGCATGACACAGAGACAGGGATGACACAAGGCTATGCATGACACAGAGACAGGGATGGCACAAGGCTATGCATGACACAGAGACAGGGATGACACAAGGCTATGCATGACACAGAGACAGGTATGACACAAGGCTATGCATGACACAGAGGCAGATATGACACAAGGCTATGATGACACAGAGACAGACATGACACAAGGCTATACATGACGCAGAGACAGGTATGACACAAGGTTATGTATGACACAGAGACAGACATGACACAAGGCTATGCATGACACAGAGACAGACATGACACAAGGCTATGCATGACACAGAGACAGGGATGACACAAGGCTATGCATGACACAGAGACAGACATGACACAAGGCTATGCATGACACAGAGGCAGGGATGACTCAAGGCTATGCATGCCACAGAGACAGGGATGACACAAGGCTATGCATGACACAGAGACAGGGATGACACAAGGCTATGCATGACACAGAGACAGACATGACACAAGGCTATGCATGACACAGAGACAGACATGACACAAGGCTATGCATGACACAGAGACAGGGATGACACAAGGCTATGCATGACACAGATACAGTGATGACACAAGGTTATGCATGACAAAGAGACAAACATGACACAAGGCTATATATGACACAGGCAAGGATGACACAAGGCTATGCATGACACAGAGACAGGGATGACACAAGGCTATGCATGACACAGAGACAGGGATGGCACAAGGCTATGTATGACACAGAGGCAGGGATGACACAAGGCTATGCATGACACAGAGACAGACATGTCACAAGGCTATGCATGACACAGATACAGGGATGACACAAGGCTATGCATGAAACAGAGAGAGGGATGATACAAGGCTATGCATGACACAGATACAGGGATGACACAATGATATGCATGACACAGAGACAGGAATGACACAAGGTTACGCATGACACAGAGACAGGGATGACACAAGGCTATGCATGACACAGAGACAGACATGACACAAGACTATGCATGACACAGAGACAGGGATGACACCAGGCTATGCATGACACAGAGACAGGAATGACACAAGGTTACGCATGACACAGAGACAGGGATGACACAAGGTTATGCATGACACAGAGACAGACATGACACAAGGCTATGCATGACACAGAGACAGGGATGACACAAGGCTATGCATGACACAGACAGACATGACACAAGGCTATGTATGACACAGAGACATGGATGACACAAGGTTATGCATGACACAGAGACAGACATGACACAAGGCTATGCATGACACAGAGATAGACATGACACAATGCTATGCATGACACAAAGACAGACATGACACAAGGTTATGCATGACACAGAGACAGGTATGACACAAGGCTATGCATGACACAGAGACAGGGATGACACAAGGCTATGCATGACGCAGAGACAGATATGACACACGGCTATGCATGACACAGAGACGGGGATGATACAAGGCTATGCATGAAACAGAAACAGGGATGACACAAGGCTATGCATGACACAGAGACGGGGATGATACAAGGCTATGCATGACACAGAGACAGACATGAACAAGGCTATGCATGACACAGAGACAGGGATGACACAAGGCTATGCATGACACAGATATAGGGATGACACAAGGCTATGCATGATACAGAGACAGGGATGACACAAGGCTATGCATGACACAGAGACGGGTATGACACAAGGCTATGCATGACACAGAGACAGGGATGACACAAGACTATGCATGACACAGAGACAGGGATGACACAAGGCTATGCATGACACAGACAGACATGACACAAGGCTATGTATGACACAGAGACATGGATGACACAAGGTTATGCATGACACAGAGACAGACATGACACAAGGCTATGCATGACACAGAGATAGACATGACACAAGGCTATGCATGACACAAAGACAGACATGACACAAGGCAATGCATGACACAGAGGCAGGGATGACACAAGGCTATGCATGACACAGAGGCAGGGATGGCACAAGGCTATGCATGACGCAGAGACAGATATGACACACGGCTATGCATGACACAGAGACGGGGATGATACAAGGCTATGCATGAAACAGAAACAGGGATGACACAAGGCTATGCATGACACAGAGACTGGGATGACACAAGGCTATGCATGACACAGAGACAGACATGACACAAGGCTATGCATGACGCAGAGACAGACATGACACAAGGCTATGCATGACACAGAGACGGGGATGATACAAGGCTATGCATGACACAGAGACAGACATGAACAAGGCTATGCATGACACAGAGACAGGGATGACACAAGGCTATGCATGACACAGATATAGCGATGACACAAGGCTATGCATGACACAGAGACAGGGATGACACAAGGCTATGCATGACACAGAGACGGGTATGACACAAGGCTATGCATGACACAGAGACAGGGATGACACAAGGCTATGCATGACACAGATACAGGGATGACACAAGGATATGCATGACACAAAGACAGGGATGACACAAGGCTATGCATGACACAGAGACAGGGATGACACAAAGCTATGCATGACACAAATACAGGGATGACACAAGGCTATGCATGACACAGAGACAGGGATGACACAAGGTTATGCATGACACAGAGACAGGGATGACACAAGGCTATGCATGACACAGAGACAGGGATGACACAAGGATATGCATGACACAGAGACAGGGATGACACAAGGCTATGCATGACACAGAGACAGGTATGACACAAGGATATGCATGACACAAAGACAGGGATGACACAAGGCTATGCATGACACAGATACAGGGATGACACAAAGCTATGCATGACACAGATACAGGGATGACACAAGGCTATGCATGACACAGAGACAGGGATGACACAAGGCCATGCATGACACAGACACAGGGATGACACAAGGCTATGCATGACACAGAGACAGGTATGACACAATGCTATGCATGACACAGAGACAGGGATGACACAAGGCTATGCATGACACAGACAGACATGGCACAAGGCTATGTATGACACAGAGACAGGGATGACACAAAGCTATACATGACACAGAGACAGGGAGGACACAAGGATATGCATGACACAGAGGCAGTGATGACACAAGGCTATTCATGACACAGGCAGACATGCCACAAGGCTATGTATGACACAGAGACAGGGATGACTCAAGGATATGCATGACACAGAGACAGGGATGACACAAGGCTATGCATGACACAGAGACAGGGATGACACAAGGCTATGCATGACACAGATACAGGTATGACACAAGGCTATGCATGACACAGAGACAAGGATGACACAAGGCTATGCATGCCACAGAGACAGGGGTGACACAAGGCTATGCATGACACAGAGACGTTACAGCCTGAACGAACAACAGAGGTCAACAATTGGTCGTGTCTGTCTCCCCAAAAATATGTTTGCCTGATTAGGTCTCCTGAAAAATCAGGGTGTTATTTTAACCAAGCTCCATGTGCATTATGAGAGCGAGCCAAAATAGGGGATGACAAAACCATTTCAAGTTAGTACCAGACTTCTGCCTGGATCCCAAAGATGGATCTGGGATTCCAGTGGATCCCTCGGCATAAAATGCATGAAGATCTTGGATCCCATGTGGATCCCTCTGCGTAAAATGCATGAAGATATGGGATCCTTCTGGATCCTTCGGCGTAAAATGCTTCAGGATCTGGGATCTCAGTGGATCTCTAATTTAAACGAGCCGAAGATCAAGAAACATGCAGGGACTGACATCAAAATTTGTGGTCTCTATTTTCCGTATGTAGTATGTACTATGTAGATAATTAGTAACTGCAAATTACCTTGTACCTATTAACAAACATAGAGATTGTAATGAATTCTCTCATGTGATAAAATTAGCAAGAAGTAGGCACTTTCCGGCGTGCCTGGACCCCGAAGTTGGATCTGGGATCCCATTGGATCCCTTGGCATAATATATGTCAGGATATGGGATCTTTGTGGATCCCTCGGCTTATGGTGTACCTGGATCTGGTACACCACAAGCCGAGGGACATGTGCCTGGATGCCGGGGCCCATGCACATGTATGGTACCTACTGGCTACTACAAACCTACTGGCCACCTACTGGTACTACCCACTACATAGTTACTGGGCAAGTCCAAGGAAAGCCATTCTCTCACGCTGTTCACATTCTCCAAATCATAACCAGGTTATGAAGTTATGAAGCATAATTGGTACCCCATTATCACGGACTCAATATAATTCCATCAGCCTATGAAATGCAACCATTTTTTTTTTGTGTGTGGAATGATGTGAATTTTCTTAGAGCAATGTCAGCAGTGCTATATTTTAAGTTCGCGACAGACGATGGCCTCAAAACCCTGAGCCAACATGGCTTAGATTGGATAGCACTGTAGCGCTACTGCCCGAGAGGCTACAGCATACAGACACAGATTACATTAGATAGTCGATAGTGAGGACGCTCGACACTGCCGGGGCAGTCGCGGAGACTGACCGCACTCGTCAGGTGTCTGTACAGTGAACAGTGCCAGGTGTCTGTACAGACTACCGTGAACAGTGTCGGCTGTGTCAACAGTGACAGTGGACAGTGTCAGAGGCCTGCACAGTGGACAACTTCAGTTGTAAGAACAGTGAACACAATGCCAGAACTGTCAGAATTCTGCACAGAGAACAATGCCAGATGTCTGCAAAGTGAACAGCGTCCGACCCAGTGAACAGCGTCCGACCTCCGTCCAGTGAACCTCAGCGCAGTGAACACAGCGGGAGTCGTACAGCCATGTCGAAGCCAGGCCGGCCGGCGGGTGGTGGAGGCAGTGAGGCGGCGGCGGCACTGCGGGATCCGAATGTGACTCAGTTGCTGCACGTGTGCGGGGATCATATTGACCTGGTAGTTGATCATGCGTTGCAATATATGTGCAGAGATGATGCAATATACATGTTCATTCAAAATCAGCTGAAAGAACAAGAAGGGAACGTCAGTCGGCTGATGTACCGGCCGCTGGAGCGTGCATTGCAGATCCGCTATGCCGACTGTCGGTGTTCTCCATTCGGCCGCATGGTCACGAAAAGCGCCGTCGTATCCGGCAGTAGGGCAGAGGGACTACATAACCCCCCACGACCACCGAAGTACCAATCTACCTCAGACGTGGACACGATGATTGAGCTGGGTCCTGTGCACTTTACTTTTCCCGGCAGTGAGGGAACCACCACAGTGGAGGACACTGCTGCAGGACCGGCCGCAGCCACCACTGCTGATCCCAGGGGTCAGGACAGCGACCCGGCACCGCGGCTGGTGATCACCAAGACTGAGATCCCCGGCTTCGTGCTGGTGCTGCAGGAGCGGAGAGACGACTGTCCGCACCAGGAGCAACGGCCGTTCAAAGCTGAAGCTGTGACTCAGTTCCTTAGCGACTACCAACTTGCGACTAGAGGAGAAGACATGGAACAAAGTAGCACCAATGGGCCTGCCTGCTCCTATTCACAGACAACAAATGAAAGGTATGGTATATCTGATTTTGATCAAGTGCCCTGTCTGCACGTACCCGTCTGGTGGTTTTCCGATGAGTTTTTTACTCGCCACCGCAGAAACAACTGGCCACCGGAGGCCGTGCGAGACAACATCAGGCGGTACGGCTTACACCTGGTGCCGGTTGGCGCTCCCGGGAGCACCACAGAGCAGTTACAGTTTCGCCTGTCCTTCTCTCGGGCAGAGGTGGTGATCGCCTCCCATCTGACAGTTGTGCAGAAGTGTGCTGTTATCGCCTTCAAGGTGTGCAAAACAGCTCTCGGAGAAGAAGGCAAAGTGTTGAAGTCTTACTTCGTCAAGACAGCGCTGCTATGGCTTTGTGAGCAAACGCCAGCAGAGGATTGGACAAGCGTCACAAAGGGCGTTCTGAAGTTGTTGTACTATCTGGACAAAGCTCTCAGCACAGGCAACCTGCCGTGCTTCTTCTGGAGCCGCATCAATCTGCTTCGGTTTGCCAGTCGAGATGACCGAAAGGCCATGAAGAAAGCGCTGGGAAACATCCGGCAGCACTTGATGAGACTTCTGGCTTATGAGGTGTGTGTACGGGAGCCTCACCTGCAAGATATGCTGACACGAGAGACCAGGCGGCTGACGGAGCGCCAGCTGCGCGTCTGTCTGACACGCTGGCTGACCATAGTGGGTGTGGATAATAGCATGATAGCGAATACAGGAATGTCCACCACAGGCTGTCTGACAGAGCTGCTCCCCGTGCTGCTACGATCATATACACCAGATGACGTGACCAGCCTGCTCCGCAGCATGAGACACTGGTACTTCTTGCAGAGACACCTGTACCAGGCGCTGACTGTGGCCCCGGCGGACGTGGCCTCACAAGTTCGCTTCTCTGCCAGCGGTGGCGGCGGCTTCGTCTGGGATGCAGCTCCTCTGCTGGGTCGTCTCACTGAAGATGACCTACAGAAGCTTCTGGGGGATCCAGACATCGTGCGGGTCTGGCTGAGACGCCAGCACCAGTTGCCGGAGACCGAGCGGCCGGCTGGTCTGCCCGCTAACCTGAGGTCACCACGGGATATCTGTGACCTGGTGCTGAATATCCCACTGCTGACGTGGGTTCTCAGGGAGAGTGTACCCAGCAGGTGGGCTGACTTTCAGAAGGCAGCAGCTGAAAGGGTAAAGCTACTAACACATAACGTATCTACCGTAGAGCAAGCAAGACATAACACGATCCTTTATTCAGCACGCTGGAGAGAGTTGGCTGAACTCCTCCACGGCCAGCTCGGTATGGATCGGCAGACAGCTATGCAGACCGCCTGCCGAGTTGGGGTGGAGCTGCGGCAGCTTTGTGACAATCCTGAGACGCTCGCCGAGCAGAGGAGGATTCTTCACTCCCTCCCGGACTCCTGGAAGCTGAGACACTTGGCGTTCGGAGGCTCTGGCTGAGGTGTGGACCCAGCGGTACTTGGCGTTCGGCGGCTCTGGCTGGGATGTGGACCCTTCAGCACGTCGCGTTCGGCGGCTCTGGCTGAGGTGGGGACCCTGCGGTACTTCGCGTTCGACGGCTCTGTCTGAGGTGGGGACCCAGCGGAACGTCGCGTTCGGCGGCTCTGGCTGAGGTGTGGACCCAGCGGTACTTGGCGTTTGGCGGCTCTGGCTGAGGTGGGGACCCTGCGGCACGTCGCGTTCGGCGGCTCTGGCTGAGATGTGGACCCTGCAGCACGTCGCGTTCGGCGGCTCTGGCTGAGATGTGGACCCTGCGGCACGTCCCGTTTGGCGGCTCTGGCTGAGATGTGGACCCTGCGGCATTTCACGATCGACAGCTCTGGCTGAGGTGGGGACCCTGCAGCACTTCACGTTCAACAGCTCTGGCTGAGGTGGGTACCCTGCAGCACTTCACGTTCGACGGCTCTGGCTGAGATGGGGAGCCTACGGCACGTTGCGTTCGGCAGCTCTGGCTGAGGTGGGGACCTTGCGGCATTTCGCGTTCGACGGCTCTGGCTGAGGTGGGGACCCTGCAGAAGTCAGCAGATGCAGGTCAGTCAGTGGCAGGCGTCGTGGGGAAGTCAGCAAATGTAGGTCAGTCAGTGGCAGGTGTCGTGGAAGATGTAGGTCAGTCAGTGGCAGGCGTCGTGGAAGTCAGCAGATGTAGGTCAGTCAGTGGCAGACGTCGTGGGGAAGTCAGCAGATGTAGGTCAGTTGTGGCAGACGTCGCAGGTTGATAACCGTCTATCCCCTATTAACAGGTAGGTGATTGATAACACCGGTATAACCCCTATACTAGCATCGGATAACACTCTTCGAAGCTCATTATTAGCTCATAAAGAATCATTACACATGCAAACCTCATGCTAATTAAATATATTATTTGAATAGTGTGAGGCTGTGGTTTGCAATAATTGTTTCTGTATAGTTCCTTCTAAACATGCTTTGACACGCTCTATATAACCTGTGTGACTCGGGTAAAACCTGCATATTTTGGCTCATTTCATTGACTATGGTTAACCATAGTTAATTAACCATAGTCAATTATGCTGCAGGTGATGCCCGGGGTTAGGTCTGCAGTTAATTCCCAGTTAATTGGCATGAAGTATGTGAATCCCTTAGGTCCCATTTTGAACATCATGACCTGGGTGATGTCTGAAACTTATCTCTGGCACTTATCTGATCTGTTTGACCCTGTTAACACCCGCAGACCCCCCTTTGGCGTGTTTGACCTGGGGGTCATTCCATGTCTGGACACACACACACACACACACAATTTCCCGAACCACTCCGATTTGGAAGAAAATTGGCACACCCGTAGTCAAGTGAAAGAAACGTGCTCACACACTTTGAGAGCTCTGGGTGACCTCAAGGGTCATATTTAGAGGTCATCCAATGTCACCATTGTTTGCGTTCTTTATATCAATCAAACGCTTATAGTGCCTGTGCTACTGCTAATGCACTTCATGGATTAACACTAATATCAAAGGGCTCCTCATGTTTGGACCATTCGGAAATAGGGGATCCTTGTGATCCATGTGATATGACCTTTGACTTGACAAGGTCAACATAATAAAATGTATTTTTATATCAGTTTGCCTGCTCGTAACTTGGCCAAACTTGGTAGAATAAATGAACATAACATCATCTAGGTATGTGGAAAATAAAATAGCGAAGACTTCTAACTGTCTGAGATACCGCCCTTTGAGAATGGTAAGGAAGCGAGACGGAGAAATGCCCCGAGGCTATTTCTATGTCGTTTGCGATAATGTGGGTTTCTTTGGCCCGATTGACGTGAAATTTGGTGGGTAGCTTCCGTTTGACGAATTCAATAACTTTCCAGGTTTTCCAGCTCGACATGACTTCGCATGACCTAGCATGACCTGGGAATATTGTATGGCCCACAGATACGTATTACCTATGTTAGGAACCGTTCATAAAATACGTTACGCTATTTTGAATATTTTTCCACACCTGTTATCTATCAACCATATCAACCTTATCAACCACGTGACGTTTGGGCAGGCGACCCCGCCCCCCTCCCTGAGCGTAGCGTAATTTATGAACGGGCCGGTAAGTACTTGTGACGAAAAATGGCGATTCCTCGTGAATAAAATGTACTGCCCAAGTTATATGTTCTTGTTATACAGTCGTTGTTTGTGATCTCAAATATGGTCTTTCGATATCGACGCCAGTAGCCCTCAGCGCGTCATGAGTCGGGGTTCATAATCTCTCCCCCCCTCCACCGCGCGCAGTCATTATCACCTCGCTATCGCATGACAATGGCCACCCCACGTTTATCAGTTTTATCAATTCGTTTATCAATTCGTTTATCAATTCGTTTATCAATACGTTTATCAATTCGTTTATCAATTCGCTAATCAATTCGTTTATCAATTCGTTTATCAATTCGTTTTCAATTCGTTTATCAATTCATTTATCAATGTGTTTATCAATTCGTTTATCAATTCGTTTATCAATTCGTTTGTCAATTCGTTTATCAATTGGAAAAGGTACTCAGTGTCCGTATGCCCACTCTAACATCCATGTTGCGTTACGCGTGCCTCCGAGAACGGTACACGGAGATTACCGGCGGTCAGTATTGCCGGCGTTAGGGACCGTGCATAAATTACGCTACTCTCAGGGGGAGGGGAGGGGGTCGCCAGCCGAAGCGTTATAGGGGGATAGTCAAAATAGCGTACCGTAATTTATGAACGGTTCCTAACATAGATAATACGTATCGGTGGGCCATACAATATTCCCAGGTCATGCTAGGTCATGCGAGGTCATGTCGAGACAAAACAAAAACTGGAAAGTGATTACATTTTTCAAACGGAAGCTACTCGCCAAATTTTAAGTCAATTGGGCCAAATAAACCCATTATCGCAAACGCCATGGAAATAGCCTCGGGGCATTTCTCCGTCTCGCTTCCTTACCATACTCAAAGGGCGGTATCTCAGACAGTTAGAAGTCTTCGCCATTTTATTTTGAACATTCATAGAGGATGTTATGTTCATTCATTCAGCCAAGTTTGGCCAAGTTGCGACCAGGCAACTGATACGAATGCATTGTATTATGTTGACCTTGTCAGGTCAAAGGTCATAAAGAGGTCACGTGGATTTTCATCTCTATCTCCGAATGGTCCAACCCTGTGAACCGCATTGATATTAGTTGTATTCTGCTGAGTCCGCTAGCACAGAAGATATAAGCGTTTGATTGATATAAAGTACGCACAAATTCGTGACGTTTGATGACCTCAAAATATCACCAATTTTCACCAAACTCGGAAAGCGTCGGGTACATTTTTGTTGTTGTGGCCAAGACATGACATATGAGCCATATGACAGTGACCGGCTAGTCAGGCACGACCCAGAGACAGACATGACACAAGGCTATGATGACACAGAGACAGATATGACACAAGGCTATGATGACACAGAGACAGATATGACACAAGGCTATGCATGACACAAAGACAGGGATGACACAAGGCTATGCATGACACAGAGACAGGGATGACACAATGCTATGCATGACACAGAGACAGACATGACACAAGGCTATGCATGACACAGAGACAGGTATGACACAAGGCTATGCATGACACAGAGGCAGGGATGACACAAGGCTATGTATGACACAGAGGCCGGGATGGCACAAGGCTATGCATGACACAGAGACAGGGGTGACACAAGGCTATGCATGACACAGAGACAGACATGACACAAGGCTATGATGACACAGAGACAGGGATGGCACAAGGCTTTGCATGACGCAGAGGCAGACATGACACAAGGCTATGCATGACACAGAGACTGGTATGACACAAGGCTATGCATGACGCAGAGGCAGACATGACACAAGGCTATGCATGACACAGAGACAGGGATGACACAAGGCTATGCATGACACAGAGACAGGGATGACACAAGGATATGCATGACACAGAGACAGAGATGACACAAGGCTATGCATGACAAAGAGACAGGGATGACACAAGGCTATGCATGACACAGAGACAGACATGACACAAGGCTATGCATGACACAGAGACAGGGATGACACAAGGCTATCCATGACACAGAGACAGACATGACACAAGGCTATGCATGACACAGAGACAGGGATGACACATGGCTATGCATGACACAGAGACAGGGATGACAAAAGGCTATATATGACACAGAGACAGACATGACACAAGGCTATGCATGACACAGAGGCAGAGATGACACAAGGTTATGTATGACACAGAGACAGGTATGACACAAGGCTATGCATGACACAGAGACAGACATGACACAAGGCTATGCATGACACAGAGGCAGGGATGACACAAGGCTATACATGACACAGAGACAGGGATGACAAAAGGCTATATATGACACAGAGACAGACCTGACACAAGGCTATGCATGACACAGAGGCAGACATGACACAAGGCTATGCATGACACAGAGACAGACATGACACAAGGCTATGCATGACACAGAGACAGACATGACACAAGGCTATGCATGACACAGAGGCAGGGATGACACAAGGCTATGCATGACACAGAGACAGGGATGACAAAAGGCTATATATGACACAGAGACAGACATGACACAAGGCTATGCATGACACAGAGGCAGACATGACACAAGGCTATGCATGACACAGAGACAGGGATGACACAAGGCTATGCATGACACAGAGACGGGGATGACAAAAGGCTATATATGACACAGAGACAGGGATGACACAAGGCTATGCATGACACAGAGACAGGGATGACAAAAGGCTATATATGACACAGAGACAGACATGACACAAGGCTATGCATGACACAGAGGCAGACATGACACAAGGCTATGCATGACACAGAGACAGGGATGACATAAGGCTATGCATGCCACAGAGACAGGGATGACACAAGGCTATGCATGACACAGAGACAGGGATGACACAAGGCTGTTCATGACACATACCGACATGCCACAAGGCTATATATGACACAGAGACAGGGATGACACATGGCTATGCATGACACAGAGACAGGGAGGACACAAGGATATGCATGCCACAGAGGCAGGGATGACACAAGGCTGTTCATGACACATACAGACATGCCACAAGGCTATGTATGACACAGAGACAATGATGACACAAGGCTATGCATGACACAGATACAGGGATGACACAAGGCTATACATGACACAGAGACAGGGATGGCACAAGGCCATGCATGACACAGAGACAGGGATGACACAAGGCTATGCATGACACAGAGACAGACATGACACAATACTATGCATGACACAGAGACAGACATGACACAAGGCTATACATGACACAGAGACAAGGATGACATAAGGCTATGCATGACACAGAGACAGGGAGGACACAAGGCTATGCATGACACAGAGACAAGGATGACACAAGGCTATGCATGACACAGAGACAGGGATGACACAAGGCTATGCATGACACAGAGACAGGGATGACACAAGGCTATGCATGCCACAGAGAGAGGGATGACACAAGGCTATGCATGACGCAGAGACAGACATGACACAAGGCTATGCATGACACAGAGACAGGGATGACACAAGGCTATGCATGACACAGAGACAGGGATGACACAAGGCTATACATGACACAGAGACAGACATGACACAAGGCTATGCATGACACAGAGACAGGGATAACACAAGGTTATGCATGACATAGAGACGGGGATGACACAAGGCTATGCATGACACAGAGTCAGGGATGATACAAGGCTATGATGACACAGAGACAGGTATGACACAAGGCTATGTATGACACAGAGACAGGGATGACACAAGGCTATGCATGACACAGAGACAGGTATGACACAAGGCTATGCATGACACAGAGACAGACATGACACAAGGCTATGCATGACACAGAGACAGGGATAACACAAGGCTATGCATGACATAGAGACGGGGATGACACAAGGCTATGCATGACACAGAGACAGGGATGATACAAGTCTATGATGACACAGAGACAGGTATGACACAAGGCTATGTATGACACAGAGACAGGGATGACACAAGGCTATGCATGACACAGAGACAGGTATGACACAAGGCTATGCATGACACAGAGACAGGGATGACAAGGCTATGCATGACACAGAGACAGGAATGACACAAGGCTATATATGACACAGAGACAGGGGTGACACAAGGCTATGCATGACACAGAGGCAGGGATGACACAAGGCTATGTATGACACAGAGACAGGGGTGACACAAGGCTATGCATGACACAGAGACAGAGATGACACAAGGCTATGTATGACACAGAGGCAGGGATGACACAAGGCTATGCATGACACAGATACAGGGATGACACAAGGCTATGCATGACACAGAGACAGACATGACACAAGGCTATGTATGACACAGAGGCAGGGATGACACAAGGCTATGTATGACACAGAGACAGGGGTGACACTAGGCTATGCATGACACAGAGACAGGGTTGACACAAGGCTATGCATGACACAGAGACAGGGATGACACAAGGCTATGCATGACACAGAGGCAGACATGACACAAGGCTATGCATGCCACAGAGACAGGGATAACACAAGGCTATGCATGACACAGAGACAGGGATGACACAAGGCTATGCATGACACAGAGGCAGGGATGACACAAGGCTATGCATGACACAGAGGCAGGGATGACACAAGGCTATGCATGACACAGAGACAGACATGACACAAGGCTATGCATGACACAGAGACAGTGATGACACAAGGCTATGTATGACACAGAGACAGGGATGACACAAGGCTATGCATGACACAGAGACAGGGATGACACAAGGCTATGCATGACACAGAGACAGACATGACACAAGGCTATGCATGACACAGAGGCAGGGATGACACAAGGCTATGCATGACACAGAGACAGACATGACACAAGGCTATGCATGACACAAAGGCAGGGATGACACAAGGCTATGCATGACACAGAGACAGGGATGACACAAGGCTATGCATGACACAGAGACAGGGATGACACAAGGCTATGCATGACACAGAGACAGGGATGACACAAGGCTATACATGACACAGAGGCAGGGATGACACAAGGCTATGCATGACACAGATACAGACATGACACAAGGCTATACATGACACAGAGGCAGGGATGACACAAGGCTATGCATGACACAGATACAGACATGACACAAGGCTATACATGACACAGAGGCAGGGATGACACAAGGCTATGTATGACACAGAGACAGGGATGACACAAGGCTATGCATGACACAGAGACAGGGATGACACAAGGCTATGCATGACACAGAGACAGGGATGACACAAGGCTATGCATGACACAGAGACAGGGATGACACAAGGCTATGCATGACACAGAGACAGACATGACACAAGGCTATGCATGACACAGAGACAGACATGACACAAGGCTATGCATGACACAGAGACAGACATGACACAAGGCTATGCATGACACAGAAACAGGTATGACACAAGGCTATGCATGACACAGAGACAGACATGACACAAGGCTATGCATGACACAGAGACAGGGATGACACAAGGCTATGCATGACACAGAGACAGACATGACACAAGGCTATGCATGACACAGAGACAGGGATGACACAAGGCTATGCAGGACAAAGAGACAGGGATGACACAAGGCTATATATGACACAGAGACAGACATGACACAAGGCTATGCATGACACAGAGACAGGGATGACACAAGGCTATGCATGACACAGAGACAGACATGACACAAGGCTATGCATGACACAGAGACAGGGATGACACAAGGCTATGCATGACACAGAGACAGGGATGACACAAGGCTATGCATGACACAGAGACAGGGATGACACAAGGATATGCATGACACAGAGACAGGGATGACACAAGGCTATGCATGACACAGAGACAGGTATGACACAATGCTATGCATGACACAGGGACAGGGATGACACAAGGCTATGCATGACACAGAGACAGGGATGACACAAGGCTATGCATGACACAGACAGACATGACACAAGGCTATGCATGACACAGAGACAGGTATGACACAAGGCTATGCATGACACAGACAGACATGACACAAGGCTATGCATGACACAGAGACAGACATGACACAAGGCTATGTATGACACAGAGACAGGGATGACACAAGGCTATGCATGGCACAGAGACAGGCATGACACAAGGCTATGCATGACACAGAGACAGGGATGACACAAGGCTGTTCATGACACATACAGACATGCCACAAGGCTATATATGACACAGAGACAGGGATGACACATGGCTATGCATGACACAGAGACAGGGAGGACACAAGGATATGCATGCCACAGAGGCAGGGATGACACAAGGCTGTTCATGACACATACAGACATGTCACAAGGCTATGTATGACACAGAGACAGGGATGACACAAGGCTATGCATGTCACAGAGACAGGGATGACACAAGGCTATACATGACACAGAGACAGGGATGGCACAAGGTCATGCATGACACAGAGACAGGGATGACACAAGGCTTTGCATGACACAGAGACAGACATGACACAATACTATGCATGACACAGAGACAGACATGACACAAGGCTATACATGACACAGAGACAAGGATGACACAAGGCTATGCATGACACAGAGACAGGGAGGACACAAGGCTATGCATGACACAGAGACAAGGATGACACAAGGCTATGCATGACACAGACAGGGATGACACAAGGCTATGCATGACACAGCGACAGGGATGACACAAGGCTATGCATGACACAGAGACGTTACAGCCTGAACGAACAACAGAGGTCAACAATTGGTCGTGTCTGTCTCCCCAAAAATATGTTTGCCTGATTAGGTCTCCTGAAAAATCAGGGTGTTATTTTAACCAAGCTCCATGTGCATTATGAGAGCAAGCCAAAATAGGGGATGGCAAAACCATTTCAAGGTAGTACCAGACTTCTGCCTGGATCCCAAAGTTGGATCTAGGATTCCAGTGGATCCCTCGGCATAAAATGCATGAAGATCTTGGATCCCATGTGGATCCCTCTGCGTAAAATGCATGAAGATATGGGATCCTTCTGGATCCCTCGGCGTAAAATGCTTCAGGATCTGGGATCTCAGTGGATCACTAATTTAAACGAGCTTCAGATCAAGAAACATGCAGGGACTGACATCAAAATTTGTGGTCTCTATTTTCCGTATGTAGTATATACTATGTAGATAATTAGTACCTGCAAATTACCTTGTACCTATTAACAAACATAGAGGTTGTAATGAGTTCTCCCATGTGATAAAATTAGCAAGAAGTAGGCACTTTCCTGCGTGCCTGGACCCCGAAGTTTGATCTGGGATCCCATTGGATCCCTTGGCATAATATATGTCAGGATCTGGGATCTTTGTGGATCCCTCGGCTTATGGTTTACCTGGATCTGGTACACCACAAGCCGAGAGACATGTGCCTGGATGCCGGGGCCCATGCATATGTCTGGTACCTACTGGCTACTACAAACCTACTGGCTACCTACTGGTACTACCCACTACATTGTTACTGGGCAAGTCCAAGGAAAGCCATTCTCTCACGCTGTTCACATTCTCCAAATCATAACCAGGTTATGAAGTTATGAAGCATAATTGGTACCCCATGATCACGGACTCAATATAATTCCATCAGCCTATGAAATGCAACCATTTTTTTTTGTGTGTGGAATGATGTGAATTTTCTTAGAGCAATGTCAGCAGTGCTATATTTTAAGTTTGCGACAGACGATGGCCTCAAAACCCTGAGCCAACATGGCTTAGATTAGATAGCACTGTGGCGCCACTGCCCGAGAGGCTACAGCATACAGACACAGATTACATTAGATAGTCGATAGTGAGGACGCTCAACACTGCCGGGGCAGTCGCGGAGACTGACTGCACTCGTCAGGTGTCTGTACAGTGAACAGTGCCAGGTGTCTAAACAGACTACCGTGAACAGTGTCGCCTGTGTCAATAGTGACAGTGGACAGTGTCAGAGGCCTGCACAGTGGACAACTTCAGTTGTAAGAACAGTGAACACAATGCCAGAACTGTCAGAATTCTGCACAGAGAACAATGCCAGATGTCTGCAAAGTGAACAGCGTCCGACCCAGTGAACAGCGTCCGACCTCCGTCCAGTGAACCTCAGCGCAGTGAACACAGCGGGAGTCGTACAGCCATGTCGAGGCCAGGCCGGCCGGCGGGTGGTGGCGGCAGTGAGGCGGCGGCGGCACTGCGGGATCCGAATGTGACTCAGTTGCTGCACGTGTGCGGGGATCATATTGACCTGGTAGTTGATCATGCGTTGCAATATATGTGCAGAGATGATGCCATATACATGTTCATTCAAAATCAGCTGAAAGAACAAGAAGGGAACGTCAGTCGGCTGATGTACCGGCCGCTGGAGCGTGCATTGCAGATCCGCTATGCCGACTGTCGGTGTTCTCCATTCGGCAGCATGGTGACGAAAAGCGCCGTCGTATCCGGCAGTAGGGCAGAGGGACTATATAACCCCCCACGACCACCAAAGTACCAATCTACCTCAGACGTGGACACGATGATTGAGCTGGGTCCTGTGCACTTTACTTTTCCCGGCAGTGAGGGAACCACCACAGTGGAGGACACTGCTGCAGGACCGGCCGCAGCCACCACTGCTGATCCCAGGGGCCAGGACAGCGACCCGGCACCGCGGCTGGTGATCACCAAGACTGAGATCCCCGGCTTCGTGCTGGTGCTGCAGGAGCGGAGAGACGACTGTCCGCACCAGGAGCAACGGCCGTTCAAAGCTGAAGCTGTGACTCAGTTCCTTAGCGACTACCAACTTGCGACTAGAGGAGAAGACATGGAACAAAGTAGCACCAATGGGCCTGCCTGCTCCTATTCACAGACAACAAATGAAAGGTATGGTATATCTGATTTTGATCAAGTGCCCTGTCTGCACGTATCCGTCTGGTGGTTCTCCGATGAGTTTTTTACTCGCCACCGCAGAAACAACTGGCCACCGGAGGCCGTGCGAGACAACATCAGGCGGTACGGCTTACACCTGGTGCCGGTTGGCGCTCCCGGGAGCACCACAGAGCAGTTACAGTTTCGCCTGTCCTTCTCTCGGGCAGAGGTGGTGATCGCCTCCCATCTGACAGTTTTGCAGAAGTGTGCTGTTATCGCCTTCAAGGTGTGCAAAACAGCTCTCGGAGAAGAAGGCAAAGTGTTGAAGTCTTACTTCGTCAAGATAGCGCTGCTATGGCTTTGTGAGCAAACGCCAGCAGAGGAATGGACAAGCGTCACAAAGGGCGTTCTGAACTTGTTGGACTATCTGGACAAAGCTCTCAGCACAGGCAACCTGCCGTGCTTCTTCTGGAGCCGCATCAATCTGCTTCGGTTTGCCAGTCGAGATGACCGAAAGGCCATGAAGAAAGCGCTGGGAAACATCCGGCAGCACTTGATGAGACTTCTGGCTTATGAGGTGTGTGTACGGGAGCCTCACCTGCAAGATATGCTGACACGAGAGACCAGGCGGCTGACGGAGCGCCAGTTGCGCGTCTGTCTGACACGCTGGCTGACCATAGTGGGTGTGGATAATAGCATGATAGCGAATACAGGAATGTCCACCACAGGCTGTCTGACAGAGCTGCTCCCCGTGCTGGTACGATCATATACTCCAGATGACTTGGCCAGCCTGCTCCGCAACATGAGACACTGGTACTTCGTGCAGAGACACCTGTACCAGGCGCTGACCGTGGCCCCGGCGGACGTGGCCTCACAAGTTCGCTTCTCTGCCAGCGGTGGCGGCGGCTTCGTCTGGGATGCAGCTCCTCTGCTGGGTCTTCTCCCTGAAGATGACCTAAAAGTGCTGCTGGGGGATCCAGACATCGTGCGGGTCTGGCTGAGACGCCAGCACCAGTTGCCGGAGACCGAGCGGCCGGCTGGTCTGCCCGCTGACCTGAGGTCACCACGGGATATCTGTGACCTGGTGCTGAATATCCCACTGCTGACGTGGGTTCTCAGGGAGAGTGTACCCAGCAGGTGGGCTGACTTTCAGAAGGCAGCAGCTGAAAGGGTAAAGCTACTAACACATCATGTATCTACCGTAGAGCAAGCAAGACATAACACGATCCATTATTCAGCATGCTGGAGAGAGTTGGCTGAACTCCTCCACGGCCAGCTCGGTATGGATCGGCAGACAGCTATGCAGACCGCCTGCCGAGTTGGGGTGGAGCTGCGGCAGCTCTGTGACGATCCTGAGACGCTCGCCGAGCAGAGGAGGATTCTTCACTCCCTCCCGGACTCCTGGAAGCTGAGACACTTGGCGTTCGGAGGCTCTGGCTGAGGTGTGGACCCAGCGGTACTTGGCGTTCGGCGGCTCTGGCTGGGATGTGGACCCTTCAGCACGTCGCGTTCGGCGGCTCTGGCTGAGGTGGGGACCCTGCGGTACTTCGCGTTCGACGGCTCTGTCTGAGGTGGGGACCCAGCGGAACGTCGCGTTCGGCGGCTCTGGCTGAGGTGTGGACCCAGTGGTACTTGGCGTTCGGCGGCTCTGGCTGAGGTGGGGACCCTGCGGCACGTCGCGTTCGGCGGCTCTGGCTGAGATGTGGACCGTGCAGCACGTCGCGTTCGGCGGCTCTGGCTGAGATGTGGACCCTGCGGCACGTCCCGTTTGGCGGCTCTGGCTGAGATGTGGACCCTGCGGCATTTCACGATCGACAGCTCTGGCTGAGGTGGGGACCCTGCGGCACTTCACGTTCAACAGCTCTAGCTGAGGTGGGGACCCTGCAGCACTTCACGTTCGACGGCTCTGGCTGAGATGTGGAGCCTGCGGCACGTTGCGTTCGGCAGCTCTGGCTGAGGTGGGGACCTTGCGGCATTTCGCGTTCGACGGCTCTGGCTGAGGTGGGGACCCTACAGAAGTCAGCAGATGCAGGTCAGTCAGTGGCAGGCGTCGTGGGGAAGTCAGCAAATGTAGGTCAGTCAGTGGCAGGCGTCGTGGAAGATGTAGGTCAGTCAGTGGCAGGTGTCGTGGGGAAGTCAGCAGGTGTAGGTCAGTCAGTGGCAGGCGTCGTGGGGAAGTCAGCAGATGTAGGTCAGTCAGTGGCAGGCGTCGTGGGGAAGTCAGCAGATGCAGGTCAGTCAGTGGCAGGCGTCGTGGGGAAGTCAGCAGATGTAGGTCAGTCAGTGGCAGGCGTCGTGGGGAAGTCAGCAGATGTAGGTCAGTCAGTGGCAGGCGTCGTGGGGAAGTCAGCAGATGTAGGTCAGTCAGTGGCAGACGTCGGGGGAAGTCAGCAGATGTAGGTCAGTTGTGGCAGACGTCGCAGGTTGATAACCGTCTATCCCCTATTAACAGGTAGGTGATTGATAACACCAGTATAACCCCTATACTAGCATCGGATAACACTCTTCGAAGCTCATTATTAGCTCATAAAGAATCATTACACATGCAAACCTCATACTAATTAAATATATTATTTGAATAGTGTGAGGCTGTGGTTTGCAATAATTGTTTCTGTATAGTTCCTTCTAAACATGCTTTGACACGCCCTATATAACCTGTGTGACTGGGGTAAAACCTGCATATTTTGGTTCATTTCATTGACTATGGTTAACCATAGTTAATTAACCATAGTCAAATATGCTGCAGGTGATGCCCGGGGTTAGGTTTGCAGTTAATCCCCAGTTAATTGGCATGAAGTATGTGAATCCCTTAGGTCCCATTTTGAACATCATGACCTGGGTGATGTCTGACACTTATCTCTGGCACTTATCTGATCTGTTTGACCCTGTTAACACCCGCAGACCCCCCCTTGGCCTGTTTGACCTGGGGGTCATTCCATGTCTGGACACACACACACACACACAATTTCCCGAACCACTCCGATTTGGAAGAAAATTGGCACACCCGTAGTCAAGTGAAAGAAACGTGCTCACACACTTTGAGAGCTCTGGGTGACCTCAAGGGTCATATTTAGAGGTCATCCAATGTCACCATTGTTTGCGTTCTTTATATCAATCAAACGCTTATAGTGCCTGTGCTACTGCTAATGCACTTCATGGATTAACACTAATATCAAAGGGCTCCTCATGTTTGGACCATTCGGAAATAGGGGATCCTTGTGATCCATGTGATATGACCTTTGACTTGACAAGGTCAACATAATAAAATGTATTTTTATATCAGTTTGCCTGCTCGTAACTTGGCCAAACTTGGTAGAATAAATGAACATAACATCATCTAGGTATGTGGAAAATAAAATGGCGAAGACTTCTAACTGTCTGAGATACCGCCCTTTGAGTATGGTAAGGAAGCGAGACGGAGAAATGCCCCGAGGCTATTTCTATGTCGTTTGCGATAATGTGGGTTTCTTTGGCCCGATTGACGTGAAATTTGGTGGGTAGCTTCCGTTTGACGAATTCAATAACTTTCCAGGTTTTCCAGCTCGACATGACTTCGCATGACCTAGCATGACCTGGGAATATTGTATGGCCCACAGATACGTATTACCTATGTTAGGAACCGTTCATAAAATACGTTACGCTATTTTGTGTATTTTTCCACACCTGTTATCTTATCAACCATATCAACCTTATCAACCACGTGACGTTTGGGCAGGCGACCCCCCACCTCCCTGAGCGTAGCGTAATTTATGAACGGGCCGGTAAGTACTTGTGACGAAAAATGGCGATTCCTCGTGAATAAAATGTACTGCCCAAGTTATATGTTCTTGTTATACAGTCGTTGTTTGTGATCTCAAATATGGTCTTTCGATATCGACGCCAGTAGCCCTCAGCGCGTCATGAGTCGGGGTTAATAATCCCTCCCCCCCCCCCCCCTCTCCACCGCGCGCAGTCATTATCACCTCGCTATCGCATGACAATGACCACCCCACGTTTATCAGTTTTATCAATTCGTTTACCAATTCGTTTATCAATTCGTTTATCAATTCGTTTATCAATTCGTTAATCAATTCGTTTATCAATTCGTTTATCAATTCGTTTAGCAATTCGTTTATCAATTCATTTATCAATTTGTTTATCAATTCGTTTATCAATTCGTTTATCAATTCGTTTATCAATTCGTTTATCAATTGGAAAAGGTACTCAGTGTCCGTATGCCGACTCTAACATCCATGTTGCGTTACCCGTGCCTCCAAGAACGGTACACGGAGATTACCGGCGGTCAGTATTGCCGGCGTTAGGGACCGTTCATAAATTACGCTACTCTCAGGGGGAGGGGAGGGGGTCGCCAGCCGAAGCGTTATAGGGGGGATAGTCAAAATAGCGTACCGTAATTTATGAACGGTTCCTAACATAGATAATACGTGTCTGTGGGCCATACAATATTCCCAGGTCATGCTAGGTCATGCGAGGTCATGTCGAGACAAAACAAAAACTGGAAAGTGATTACATTTTTCAAACGGAAGCTACTCGCCAAATTTTAAGTCAATTGGGCCAAATAAACCCATTATCGCAAACGACATGGAAATAGCCTCGGGGCATTTCTCCGTCTCGCTTCCTTACCATACTCAAAGGGCGGCATCTCAGACAGTTAGAAGTCTTCGCCATTTTATTTTGAACATTCATAGAGGATGTTATGTTCATTCATTCAGCCAAGTTTGGCCAAGTTGCGACCAGGCAACTGATACGAATGCATTGTATTATGTTGACCTTGTCAGGTCAAAGGTCATAAAGAGGTCACGTGGATTTTCATCTCTATCTCCGAATGGTCCAACCCTGTGAACCGCATTGATATTAGTTGTATTCTGCTGAGTCCGCTAGCACAGAAGATATAAGCGTTTGATTGATATAAAGTACGCACAAATTCGTGACGTTTGATGACCTCAAAATATCACCAATTTTCACCAAACTCGGAAAGCGTCGGGTACATTTTTGTGTTGTGTCCAACACATGACATACGAGCCATATGACAGTAGGCGCCTAGTCAGGCACGACGCAGAGACAGATATGACACAAGGATATGATGACACAGACACAGACATGACACAAGGCTATGCATGACACAGAGACGGGGATGACACAAGGCTATGCATGACACAGAGACAGGGATGACACAAGGCTATGCATGACACAGAGAAGGGGATGACACAAGGCTATGCATGACACAGAGACAGGGATGACACAAGGCTATGCATGACACAGAGACGTTACAGCCTGAACGAACAACAGAGGTCAACGAATGGTCGTGTCAGTCTCCCACAACATAGGTTTGCCTGATTAGGTCTCCTGAAAAATCAGGTTGTTATTTTAACCAAGCTCCATGTGCATTGTGAGATCAAGCTGATATAGGGGATGGCGAAACCATTTCAAGGTAGTACCAGACTTCTGCCTGGATCCCAAAGTTGAATCTGGGATTCCAGTGGATCCCTCGGCATAACATGCATGAAGATCTTGGATCCCATGTGGATCCCTCTGCGTAAAATGCATGAAGATATGGGATCCTTCTGGATCCCTCGGCGTAAAATGCTTCAGGATCTGGGATCTCAGTGGATCTCTAATTTAAACGAGCCTCAGGTCTTGAAACATGCAGGGACTGACATCAAAATTTGTGGTCTCTATTTTCCGTATGTAGTATATACTATGTAGATAATTAGTACCTGCAAATTACCTTGTACCTATTAACAAACATAGAGATTGTAATGAATTCTCTCATGTGATAAAATTAGCAAGAAGTAGGCACTTTCCGGCGTGCCTGGACCCCGAAGTTGGATCTGGGATCCCATTGGATCCCTTGGCATAATATATGTCAGGATCCGGGATCTTTGTGGATCCCTCGGCTTATGGTGTACCTGGATCTGGTACACCATAAGCCGAGGGATATGTGCCTAGATCGCCGGGTCCAGACACATGTCTGGTACCTACTGGCTACTACAAACCTACTGGCTAACTACCAAATACCTAGTTACTGGGCAAGTCCAAGGAAAGCCATTCTCTCACGCTGTTCACATTCTTCATATCATAACCAGGTTATGTAGTTATGAAGCATAATTGGTACCCCATTATCACTGGCTCAATATAATTCCATCAGCCTATGAAATGCAACCAATGTTTTGTGTGTGTGTGGAATGATGTGAATTTGCTTAGAGCAATGTTAGCAGTGCTATATTTTAAGTTCGCGACAGACGATGACCTCAAAATCCTGAACCAACATGGATTAGATAGCACTGCGGCACCACTGCCCGAGAGGCTACCGTATACATACACAGATTAGATTAGATAGTCGATAGTGAGGACGCTCAAGACGGCCGGGGCAGTCGCGGAGACTGATCGCACTCGTCAGGTGTCTGTACAGTGAACAGTGCCAGGGGTCTGTACAGACTACAGTGAACAGTGTCGGCTGTGTCAACAGTGACAGTGGACAGTGACAGTGGACAGTGTCAGAGGCCTGTACAGTGGACAACTTCAGTTGTAAGAACAGTGAACGCAATGCCAGAACTGTCAGGATTCTGCACCGTGAACAGTGTCTGCAAAGTGAACAGCGTCCGACCCAGTGAACAGCGTCCAACCTCCGTCTAGTGAATCTCAGCGCAGTGAACACAGCGCTGAACACAGCACAGTGAACACAGTCGTACAGCCATGTCGAGGCCAGGCCGGCCGGCGGGTGGTGGCGGCAGTGAGGCGGCGGCGGCACTGCGGGATCCGAATGTGACTCAGTTGCTGCACTTGTGCGGGGATCATATTGCCATGATAGTTGATCATGCGTTGCGATTCATATGCCACTCTGATACAAGATTCGATTTCATTCTCCAACAGTTGAAAGAACAAGAAGAGAACGTCAGTCGGCTGATGGACCGTCCGCTGGAGCGTTCATTGCAGATCCGCTATGCCGACTGTCAGTGTTCTCCATTCGGCCGCATGGTGATGAAAAGCGCCGTCGTATCCGGCAGTAGGGCAGAGGGACTACAGAACCCCCTCGACCACCGAAGTACCAATCTATGATGATGATTGAGCTGCGTCCTGTGCACTGGATTTTCTCCTGCTCTGAGGAAACCACCCCAGTGGAGGACACTGCTGCGGGACCGGCCGCAGCCACCAATGCCGATCCGAGGGGTCAGGGCAGCGACCCGGTACCGCGGATGATGATCGCCGAGACTGAGAACCCTGGCTTGGTGCTGGTGCTGCAGGAGCGGAGAGACGACTGTCCGCACCAGGAGCAACAGCCGTTCAAAGCTGAAGCTGTGACTCAGTTCCTTAGCGACTACCAACTTGTGACTAGAGGAAAAGGCAAAGAACAACGTAGCACCAATGGGCCTGCCTGCTCCTATTCACAGCCAACAAATGAAATTAACGGTGTAAATTACTTTGATGAAGTACCCTGTCTGCACGTACCTGTCTGGTGGTTCTCCGATGAGTTTTTTACTCGCCACCGTAGCAACAACTGGCCACCTTGCGAGACAATATCAGGCGGTACGGCTTACACCTGGTGCCTGTGGGTGCTCCTGGGAGCACCACAGAGAAGTTACAGTTTCGCCTGTCCTTCTCTCGGGCAGAGGTGGTGATCGCCTCGCATCTGACGGAGGTGCAGAAGTGTGCTGTTATCGCCTTCAAGATGTGCAAAACAGCTCTCGGAGAAGAAGGCAAAGCGTTGAAGTCTTACTTCGTCAAGAGAGCGCTGCTATGGCTTTATGAGCAAACGCCAGCAGAGGAATGGACAAGCGTCACAAAGGGCGTTCTGAAGTTGTTGGACTATCTGGACAAAGCTGTCAGCACAGGCAACCTACCTTGCTTCTTCTGGAGCCGCATCAATCTACTTCGGTTTGCCAGTCGAGATGACCGAAAGGCCATGAAGAAAGCGCTGGGAAACATCCGGCAGCACTTGACGAGACTTCTGGCTTATGAGGTGTGTGTACGGGAGCCTCACCTGCAAGATATGCTGACACGAGAGACCAGGCGGCTGACGGAGCGCCAGTTGCGCGTCTGTCTGACACGCTGGCTGACCATAGTGGGTGTGGAGAATAGCATGATAGCGAATACAGGAATGTCCACCACAGGCTGTCTGACAGAGCTGCTCCCCGTGCTGCTACGATCATATACACCAGATGACGTGACCAGCCTGCTCTGCAGCATGAGACACTGGTACTTCGTGCAGAGACACCTGTACCAGGCGCTGACCGTGGCCCCGGCGGACGTGGCCTCACAAGTTCGCTTCTCTGCCAGCGGTGGCGGCGGCTTCGTCTGGGATGCAGCTCCTCTGCTGGGTCTTCTCCCTGAAGATGACCTAAAAGTGCTGCTGGGGGATCCAGACATCGTGCGGGTCTGGCTGAGACGCCAGCACCAGTTGCCGGAGACAGAGCGGCCGGCTGGTCTGCCCGCTGACCTGAGGTCACCACGGGACATCTGTGACCTGGTGCTGAATATCCCACTGCTGACGTGGGTTCTCAGGGAGAGTGTACCCAGCAGGTGGGCTGACTTTCAGAAGGCAGCAGCTGAAAGGGTAAAGCTACTAACACATAACGTATCTACCGTAGAGCAAGCAAGACATAACACGCTGCTTTATTCAGCACGTTGGAGAGAGTTGGCTGAACTCCTCCACGGCCAGCTCGGTATGGATCGGCAGACAGCTCTGCAGACCGCCTGCCGAGTTGGGGTGGAGCTGCGGCAGCTCTGTGACGATCCTGAGACGATCGCCGAGCAGAGGAGGATTCTTCACTCCCTCCCGGACTCCTGGAAGCTGAGACACTTGGCGTTCGGCGGCTCTGGCTGAGGTGTGGACACTGCAGCACGTCGCGTTCGGCGGCTCTGGCTGAGGTGTGCACCCTGCAGCACGTCGCGTTCGGCGGCTCTGGCTGAGGTGTGGACCCTGCAGCACGTCGCGTTCGGCGGCTCTGGCTGAGGTGTGGACCCTGCAGCACGTCGCGTTCGGTGGCTCTGGCTGAGGTGTGGACCCTGCAGCACGTCGCGTTCGGCGTCTCTGGCTGAGGTGAGCACCCTGCGGTTCTTGGCGTTCTGCGGCTCTGGCTGAGGTGGGGACCCAGCGGTACTTGGCGTTCGGCGGCTCTGGCTGAGGTGAGCACCCTGCGGTACTTGGCGTTCGGCGGCTCTAGCTGAGGTGTGGACCCTGCCGCACGTCGCGTTCGGCGTCTCTGGCTGAGGTGAGCACCCTGCGGTTCTTGGCGTTCTGCGGCTCTGGCTGAGGTGGGGACCCAGCGGTACTTGGCGTTCGGCGTCTCTGGCTGAGGTGAGCACCCTGCGGTACTTGGCGTTCGGCGTATCTGGCTGAGGTGAGCACCCTGCGGTACTTGGCGTTCGGCGGCTCTGGCTGAGGTGGGGACCCAGCGGTACTTGGCGTTCGGCGTCTCTGGCTGAGGTGAGCACCCTGCGGTACTTGGCGTTCGGCGTCTCTGGCTGAGGTGGGGACCCAGCGGTACTTGGCGTTCGACAGATCCCTGAGGTGTAGCGATGGTGGTAACCTGAGACTGTCGTTCCCACACCAAGTGGGGAAAACTATCATAGTATTCACGATCAAGGAACTCCCTACCGTCTGTTTTGTTTGTGGGATTGGCACTTGTTGGGACACAGGTTAAAGATAGGTATGGGCTGAATCACGAAGTTGTTGTTGGTAGCTGCATATAGAGCGTTTTAGGACACTCTTGCTCCATCGTGGATCATCAGCGACTTGAGGGCCCGTGAACATTGCCTGTGGTTCTGTTTGCTGCGCGTCCATATAGCTGTCGATAGTGAAGCCATTTCAAATTGTGTAGCTGGGGATAGTGATGCAAATTGTGTAGCTGTAGATAGTGATGCAAATTGTGTAGCTGTAGATAGTGATGCCAATTATGTTCTTGTAGATAGTGATGCCAATTCAAATTGTGTAGCTGTATATAGTGATGCAAATTGTGTTCCGGTAGCGTAAGCCAGCTGCCAAGTGTGGCAAATTCAATTCTGCCAAGTCTGGCCAAGTTACGAGCAGGCATACTGATAGGAAAATACATTGTATTATTTTGGCCTCGTTGGGTCAAAGGTCATATAGAGTTCACGTGGATTTTCACCCCATTTCCGAATGGTCCAACCCTGTGGAGCACTTTTACATTAGTTGAATTCCGCTAAGTCCAATAGCACAGAGGATATAAGCGAAGTTCGCAAGCAATCGTGGCCTTGGATGACCACAAAATATGACCTTTGTTGTCACCCGGAGCTAAAAGTGGGTGTGTATGCTTCTCAAGGGCTGATTCAGGATATTTTAGGAGGGGTGGCCGCAGGCCAATTTAGGGGCGCCTTCCAAAAATCTAGGGGCGCCTTCCAAAGAAAGGGCGTTGTTACTGACCGAAAGGGCGCCGTCACTGGCCTGAAGGGCGCCGTCAATGGCCGAAAGGGTACCGTCAATGGCCGAAAGGGCGCCTTCACTGGCCGAAAGGGCGCCATCACTGGCTGCAAAGGGCGCCGTCACCGGCCAGAAAGGCGCCTCGGGTCAAAAGGTCCAGGTCATGACCTGTATGACCTGATACTCGGTAAGTTACTTTCAACAGGGCGTCCAAGCGGTCCATAGGGACGCAGCGTGCTCACGGGCTGTCCATCGCCGGGCGCCTGGCGGCGCCCGGCGGCAGACAGCCCGTGGGGTGCCCTTCTGGCGGGGGGGGGGGGGAGCGACCGCTGCGGCCGCCCCCTGGATCTACTCCTGAATTGCTTTTTTCACTTGACACTACAGGTGTACCAATTTTCATCAAAATCCGAAAGGATCGGGACCAGAAATCCTCTTTTTTGTGTGGCCAGACATGAAATGGGCGCTAGGCAAGCACTTTTTCCCTTTCTCCCCTTTTCAGCATGCGTCGACATCTGGTATGTATCTGATGTGACCCATGTGAGGAGCCATACATTTATAAGTGTGCCCCCTCAGTGAGACCTGTAGTGTTTCTCTTCTTCTGAAGGGAGACTCCTGTGTACGCCCTCTTTTTAACAACCCTGACCTGGGTTTATCCACGCCATTATAACACGGCACTCCTTACAGGGTAAGCTGGCGGACATGTACTGCGACACGAGCGCCTGCCGCGCCTACCTGTACAGCGTGGCGCACGCCTGCGACCGCGGCCACGTGTCGGCCAAGGACTGTGCCGTTGTCATCCTCTACTGCGCCGAGAAGGCCACCCAGGTGGCGCTGCAGGCGGTGCAGGCGCTCGGCGGCAACGGCTACATCAATGAGTACCCGGCGGGCAGGCTGCTGAGGGACGCCAAGCTGTACGAGATAGGAGCGGGAACCAGCGAGGTGCGCAGGCTGGTGATCGGCAGAGCCCTGAATGCCGAGTATAAGTAAAGTGTGGTGGTGGAGTTGTGGTGAAGATAGGTGGCGCTGGTGGTACGGTATAGGTGGCGCTACATGTCCTGTATAGGTGGCGCTGCGAGAGCGATACGTGCTGCGCTACTGACGGCACTGTAGGTATAGGTGGCGCTGTATGTTATGTATAGGTGGCGCCACCTTTGCTTGTGATGCTGCCAGGTAAATGACTGTGACTGTGTCATGGGCAGATATAGTATTGCGTAGCATTGTTGTGCGTGCTACGCGATGTGTCGCCGACTCACGATTTCGATGGATTCTGACTTTACGAATGCAGTAGGAGAGTGATATTTTCTGAGAATATTGTGGTTGTGCTTGCAGCCGGGTGGTAAGGTGCAATACTATATAAAGCGTTGTGTGTTTCGTCCAATGTACGGTGTAGGTACGTGTCTAATCGTGTTTGCATTGTTAGATCTGTGTAAAATAGAGATAGTGTTTCCACACATAACCATGCTAGACTATTGTAGCAACTAGCATAGTCTAGACATTCGCCCAGACATGTGTTTGTCGAACAAGCAAATAAATAAAACATGCAGATTCAACTAAAAGGGTGTTGAAGACATGACGTCACTAAAACGATGTTTTCTCAAAAGTGTTTGGAGGAAATTTATTTTGCCTTTGTGGGAGGGGCTAAAATTGATGGGGGAGAAGGTACCGAAAATCTAGTGTCGATATATGTACGGGTTTTTGAGTTATTAAAGAAAAAACGGAGGGTGCTATGTTTTCCACACTCCCAGCGGGTCGCGGTTTAAACTTCCGAATCCTACGTTTGTCTATATCTCATCAGACTCTAAAAACACATAGTTTGAATCACAATATATTTACTGGCAACGACACCCTATGAACGGCGCCGGCCATGAGCTTCGGCGCCAACATAAAGCACGACACACTAACAACGCAAACACGTGCCGCGGCTCAAACAGCGTCCTACCGACTATGGCAATTATGGCAACGGGCCCTCCGGTACCGGCGACTTCACTCGAGCCGTCGGATGAATGCCTTCACGCGGTTATGACGTCACACAATGCCGAATTCAGCCGATACAGTGACGAGGTTCGGTTCTGTCGAATGGAACTCTTTATAACGACTGAAATAGAAGAGCGAACGCAAAGTTAGAATCACCTGTGGGATGTGGCTTTTATTGTTGCAACATAATTCAAGGAAATAGTTCACCTTCAACATGGAGTTTTGAACTGAAATAGCAGTTTTGTAGCCCGTGTTGAGAAATCCTGATCTGCAACTTTTCTTGTCTTAAAAGTCTCCAGCAGAAGAAATTTGACTTTTTGACGAAGGAATGCGGCGCATATATGATTTACCGTACCGTCTGAAAGTGCCAGCTCTGCCAGGGAGCATGCCCAGACCAATAACTCACACCATAAAATTAATAATTTACCACTTTCTGTCCGGAATTGGCGCGATGTAGGACCATTTCTGAAAAGAAAAAAAAGAAACTGTATTACAAAATATAATAAAATCGTGTTCTGAAAAATGTTCCGAAGGTGAACTTTTTCCTTTAACACGCGCCATGGAGGGGGGGGGGCGAAATCCGCCCACCCCTCCTGTTTTTGTTGTTGTTGTAAATATGTCCTTATCTTACCGGGTGATGTGCATAATATGTTAGGCACCTGCTTAAAAATGAACGGCGCGTTGTCTGAAGTAAAAAAAAATCGGCCGAATATGTTTTGAGTTATAGGCCATCAAAGTAAAAAAGAAATGTTTTCAGCGCCAGACCACACAAATCAGCGGCTCCTGTGCGGTTCCCGTATACCGGAAAAATGAAAGCGTTTTTGGCAATACTTGCGACTTGTTTGATGTATATTGTTGTGCTATATAGTTTCCAAGGTAATGTTAGGTCAACGAGGTCAAGTCAGGTCAAGTTCATGACAGGTCATTGGAACCGAAGTAGGGTAACTGAAAGGGTGTACTAAATGCATATGACTCATGCTTTCTGAACTCATGCTTGTGGTCCTGAGTCCATTCATACCTCGACAACTGCTAATTCGTTGTCATCACTTATCTGATCCCGTCCTCGCCTGAGGCGGTTAGATAATGTAACCGAAGTAGGTCAACTGGAAGGTTGTCATAAATGCAAACAATTCATGCATTCTGAACTCATACTTTGTGGTCTTGAGTCCATTCCAGACTTGTATACGACTAAAATTTGTTTCTCTCGAACGATTCAATCACGACTCAAAATCAACATTAGTCGATTCAATCACGACTCAATGAGACCTTCATTTTTTTTGCATTTGATTCAATCAAAGATTTTGAGTCAGAGTTATGGACTCAATCGATTCAAAATGACCTTTAGGCATATCAGTCCCGACTCAATCATTTTTAATCATATAACAACTCAATCACAACTCAAACTATGACTAATGACTACATTTGCAATTTATAACAGGGTGAGATTCGATAGTGCTGCATTTTATTTATTTTATTTATGCATGGTGAAATTGTTGATTGATATTACCTATATGGTTGAAAACTTGAAGTTTTGGAATTTGGAGGCTTCTTTTAGGCAATTGAGTCGCGAACCCGACTCAGTCAGCTCTCTAAATATTTGTTGTCGACTCAATCATGGTTTCTACCTGAGCTCTTCGATTCAATCACGACTCAAAGCCAAATATTTAAAAATGTTAGCGACTCAATCAGTTTGAGTCGCAAAAACTGCTGGATTCATGAGTCACGACTCAATCCGAGTTGAATCGTATACAGGTCAGGTCCATTCCCACCTCGACGACTACTAATCGGTTGTCATCTGATCCCGTCCTCGCCTGAAGCGCTTAGATAACGAGCTGATTGCTATCTGACGCGATGCCAGAGAGTGTGCCTGAAACGGCGGGGTTTTCCTCCTACCGCGCCAAAGAGCGACCGTGCCAGAGGGTGACCGCCCCCTCGAGAGCGACCGCCGCCCCCCCCCCCCCCCCCTCCCTCCCTCAAGAGCGCAAAGGGGAAAACCGATGCCTCGACCAAAATCCGTCTAGTTGCAAACAAACTAGTATAGTTAGAAACGTCCTGGTGGGTCAGAATAGTTGCATACGTACTGGTATAGTTGTAAACGTTCTAGGATGGATGCAACTGTCCTGACCGGTCAGGATAGTTGCATACATACTGGGCTGTCCAGTACATTTGCAACAATTCTAGTACAGTTGCAATTGTACTGAAAGATTGGGCACGGCTGATTGGTGAAAACGATTATTTTTGGCGATTTTCAAACAATGCTTGTCTTGGGGTGCAATATGGTTCATGATTATATAATGTCATGATCAGTGATCACGTTACTAGGCAACAGTGGTGGTGGTACAAGGGGGGGGGGGGAGTTCCCCTTACCAATACTGCCATTTTCACCATTACCAATGCATGCTGTTTTCAATTATTCACGATTTTGTAAAGTTTGGTTTTAAAAAAATCGTTTATTTTTATATTGTCGAAAAGTGAAGCCATTGTAGAAGATTATGGCCATGTTATTCAGCCACCTTCTCTGGTTGCAATACAGAGATCCAGGTTCAGAGCCATCTGCCAGCTTCGTAAGAAAGCCCATGATCTCATCGTGCTCTGCATCGGAAATGACGCGGCAATTCTTGCCCCGTGTGCTTTGAAGCCGCTCGTCCAGCTTCATCACAATTATCACGGGACATATAGAAGGGGAAATCGAAAGCACGTCTCACTGAAAGACAGACTGCCGAACGCTCCGAAAACCAACTCTCGACTGAGCAACACCATGTGACCACGTCCCGCGTCACCTTCGGTCACGTGACAGCTCGGGGCCACGCTGTTTATCGCAGCGTGGCCGCGAACCGCAGCCAGACGCATCGTACGTAGCCAGGATTTCCGTCAGAGGTGGGTGGGTCAACTGGTAGATTTGGTACAAATAACTCGATAAGTCGCAAATCTTTCGCAAAATTGCTATAGATATAGTATACCTAAGCTGCGTCTCTCAGCGGGTCATGGCCCCTTGCTCCCCCCACCCCATTAGCTGCATGGGTGACAGACGCTCCCCCAAACTTCCTAAGAGGCGCTGTTTAGCACGCGCATTGGATAGAGATGTACAGTGGACAATGAAGCTGCCCTGTAACTTTTGGACAATATAAAAATAAACGAGTTTTGGAAACCAAACTTTACAAAATTGCGAATAATTGAAAACGGCATGAATTGGAAATGGTGAAAATGGCCGTGAATGGCCGAAAATGGTGAAATCAGCCGTGCCCAATGTTTCAGTACATTTGCAACTGTACTAGTATTGTTGCAAACGTACTGGACAGCCCAGCATGTATGCAACTATCCTGACCGGTCAGGACAGTTGCATCCATCCTAGGACGTTCGCAACTATACTAGTACGTATGCAACTATACTGACCCACCAGGACGTTTGTAACTATACTAGTTTGTTTGCAACTATACGGATTTCGTAAACCTACTGTAACATATGCACGCAATCACTGCGTTCCATAACAAAGTCAAGCCAAGGAGCGCATAGCAAACAAAATGTAGCATATTTTATCTCATTTGACCTTCTAGATATTGACCTAGGGTCATTAAATTTCCCCCAAAACAGAGTTACTCACAGAGCCCCCTACCTGAAAATTTGTGTTTTTCGTTCATTGACCCCTACAGGGTAAGCCTATGCCATCTGAGGTCACCAACACCCTTTTGTCAATAACTCTCGACAGAATAAAGATAGAGAAGTGGAACTGGTACCAATGTATTTGTATCATCGGTCTCCCAATATCCAGCATGATCTACTCGGGTCACCACTTGACTTTGACCTAAGATCACATTTATATATTAACCTGATCTGGTTAACATGAATATGAGTAGAAGCAAATTGACGAGACAAAAATGATGCCGTCAAAATTACTGCCCTTTCTTTATTAGGTAACAAGTAATTTGCGAAAAACAGTTTGGACAAAAAATAACCTTTTTTACATTTGATGACCTCTGGAGCCTACACTATTGACCTGAGCTCAAATTTGAGGACACCTATGTCGATTGCATTTTACAAGAGCTTTCGATTGCTTTTTTCTGTTTGCTGCTAGCTATCATAGTTCCACAGATATTTGGGGGTTGTTCGAAGCGAAGTCCTAAAACTGGAAAATCTGACCTTTAATGACCTCTGATGACCCCAATTTTGACCTGACCTAAAAGAAGACCGATATAATTTGGAAGGAGATTGTTTTGAGCTATCCAACGTCGTTTTCTGCTTCTCGCTACGTTGCGGGGTTTTCGAGATCATAGGGGGAGGGGGGCGAAATCCCCCCGCCCCCCTCCAGGGCGTTTAAATATCAGAGGCCCTCCAGGGCGCGTGTTAAGATTACAAAGCCCTAAATGCTAAAACAGACAAGTCTGCCAGGTAAAGCAAAGCAATGTTTGATCTCGTATCGCCTTTCCATTGCTATCAGTGGCGTAGCCAGGATTCACTCCAGGGGGGAGCAATTTTTGCTCAGGGAGCATAAGGTACCCCCACCAAAACAAAACTTACCGCATTTGGCCCACTATGTCCTTAGAGGCATATTTTCAACATTTTGTCCTAAAAAAAAAATGAAAATTATCATTTTTCGACCAAAGGAGGCACGTACGGACCTTCAGGGGGAGGCAATTTGCCTCATCCCCCCCTGGCTACGCCCCTGATTGCCATCAGACAATTGCATTTGCGATTAGGGTCAAGGGCGGATCCAGAATGGGTGGTTTGGGTCAGTTGGGGAGGGTAAATCCAAAAAAGTCTCACACAATTCTGAAAACTAATCGGATTTCGCTTGCTTGTGCATCGATAACTGATTTTAAACAAACTTTCCTTTGTAAAAGTGGCTTAGATTGTATATTATCTCAGGAAATGTGTCAAATTTGCGCCGATTTCAGGTTGTTTGGGGGGCATGGCCCCGTACCCCCCCCCCCCCCCTCTGTATCCGCCCATGATAAGGTGATAATATCCAGCTGCATTGTACATTTACAAGTGTGCTGCCTCAATATTTATCGGACGAAAAGCGCTTATAGGTGTATACTGTCAATCTTGTCTAATTTCACAAATGGTGCCAGCGGCTCGATACCTGGTGACAGCGGTGGAATTGCCGCTACTAGTAGTTTCCGGCGACGCCGATGTCCCCGATGGCGGGGGTGCCGTCTGAGCTGGCCTGCAGCAGGTTACTCCGGACGAAGATGGGGTCGATGGTGTCATCACCCTCCTCCTGAGGAGGGAGAAGGGTGCCGGTAGGAGGAGGGAGAAGGGTCCCTATGTCCCCTTTTGAACAGCATAACCTGGGTAATGTCTGACACCCCTCACTGGTACTTACCTGATCTGTTTGACCCTGTTAACACCCGCAGATCCTCCTTTGGCGTGTTTGACTTGGGGGTCATTCCGTGTCAGGCCACACACAAAATTCCCCGAACCACTCCGATTTTGAAGAAAATTGGCACACTCGTAGTCAAGTGAAAACAACATTCTCACACACTTTGAGAGCTCTGGGTGACCTCAAGGGTCATATTTAGAGGTCATCCAATGTCACCATTGCTTGCGTACTTTATATCAATCAAACGCTTATAGCGCCTGTGCTACTGTTAATGCACTTCATGGCTTAACCCGCGCGGCGCTGGGGGGGTAAATTTTACCCCCCCTCCAGGGTTTTCGCTATAGATTCAAAACTTCACAAGATATCGACGCGAAACTTTCAGTACTTTATCTGGCATTGATTTGACGTCTTTAAATAAATTTTGGAGAAAATCGGTCGAGAAGTTTTTGCGAAAATAGCGTTTTAGTGACGTCATGTAACGCCATTTTCGGTCCAAAATGGACGAAACTTTTATCGATGATAGAACAGCGAGTATTGAAGCAAATTGCAAACAAAGCACGTCAAAAGGAAGAAAATGACATTCTTTACAAGATGGCTATCTCGGATTTGCAAAATTTGATTTTCTGATCCCCAAAATTAAAAAAATCGTTTTTATTTTTTTCAAAGTTTACAAAATCCAAAATTGTAAGAATTTTCAAAAAACCGGAAGATATGTCAGATAACCATCTCTAATGAGTGACTATTCCAAATTTCAAACAAATATCTATATTTTTGACCCCCAAATGACACTAGTAAGTGTTCAATGTGATGGACGCATTTTTAAAAAAAATCGCAAATTTTGACATTTCTAGACATCGTACACAAAAACAAATTGCACCATTGGATTGCTGTGGCAAAACTGAACCGTAAACATGTGTCGGTTATTGCAAATTTTGGATTTCAAAATTTGACCTTTTTTGCCTGATCTTGACCTGACCTTGAGGTCAAATGTCAAAATACCCATTATTTTTTGATTCTACGTCTGAAATAACCCATGAGACATGTGTCACATGGGTTTCATATTACTTTTTCACAGTGTGACCTTTTGTGACCTGACTTTGACCTTGATCTGTACTTAGTATGATATTCGTACTCAAGCATTACCCTCTCCTTATATTTAGAAGTGTTTTGGCAGAGTTTCGGCGCGCTGCTGTTGATAGTCCGGGCTCTGCAGCCAATAATCCGAAAACAGGTGGTTTTGACCTTTGACCTGACCCTGACCTGATATGTGACCTTTTAAATAAAATTTTAAGAATTCCTTAGAATCTTCCCATCGAGAGCTTCCGATCGCCGCCTTGCGCGTCTCGCTGCGATTATTGGTTCGGGAGATAAGAGGGGGGTAAAATTTACCCCCAGCGCGGCGCGTTCGGATGGAGACCCCAGCGCCGCGCGGGTTAACACTAATATCAAAGGGCTCCGCATGTTTGGACCATTATGAAATAGGGGGATCCTTGTGATCCGTGTGATATGACCTTTGACCTGACAAGGTCAACATAATAAAATGTATTTTTATATCAGTTTGTCTGTTCGTAACTTGACCAAACTTGGCTGAATAAATGAACATAACATCATCTAGGAATGTGCAAGATAAAATGGCGGAGACTTATAACTGTCTGAGATACCGCCCTTTGAGCATGGTAAGGAAGTGAGACGGAGAAATGCTCCGAGGCTATTTCCATGTCGTTTGCGATAATGTGGGTGTCTTTGGCCCGAGTGACGTGAAATTTGGTGGGTAGCTTCCGTTTGACGAATTCAATCACTTTACGGGTTTTCCAGCTCAACCTGACCTCGCATGACCTAGCATGACCTGGGAATATTGTATGGCCCACAGATACATATTACCTATGTTAGGAATTGTTCATAAATTACGTTACGCTATTTTAATATATTTTTGAACACCTGTTATCTTATCAACCAGGTGACGTTTCGGCAGGCGACCCCCCCCCCCCCGTCCCCCCTCCCTGAGCGTAGCGTAATTTATGAACGCGCCGGGAAGTACGTGTGACGAAAAATGTCGATTCCTCGTGAATACAATGCACTGCCCAAGTTCTATGTTCTTGTTTAACAGTCGTTGTTTGTAATCTCAAATATGGTCTTTGGATATCGACGCCAGTAGCCCTCAGCGCGTCATGAGTCGGGGTTCGTAATCTCCCCCCCCCCCCCCCCCCCCCCCCACCGCGCGCAGTCATCATCACCTCGCTATCGCACGACAATGACCACTCCA
Organism: Chirona hameri; assembly: GCA_036785665.1. Classification (NCBI taxonomy): domain Eukaryota; kingdom Metazoa; phylum Arthropoda; class Thecostraca; order Balanomorpha; family Balanidae; genus Chirona; species Chirona hameri. Next base: position 5,541 of record JAXIVJ010006094.1, on the reverse strand, counting down.
CGTTTATCAATCGTAAAATGTATTCAGTGTCCGTATGCCGACTCTAAAATGCATGTTGCGTCAGGCGTGCCTCCGAGAACGGTACACGGAGATTACCGGCGGTCAGTATTGCCGGCGTTAGGAACCGTTCATAAAATACGCTACTCTCAGGGGGAGGGGAGGGGGTCGCCAGCCGAAGCGTTAGGGACCGTTCATAAAATACGCTCTCTCAGGGGGAGGGGAGGGGGTCGCCAGCCGGCGTTAGGGACCGTTCATAAATTACGATACTCTCAGGGGGAGGAGAGGGGGGTCGCCAGCCGGCGTTAGGGACCGTTCATAAATTACGCTACTCTCAGGGGGAGGGGAGGGGGTCGCCAGCCAGCATTAGGGGACCGTTCATAAATTATGGTATTCTCAGGGGGAGGGGAGGGGGTCGCCAGCCGATGCGTTAGGGACCGTTCATAAATAACGCTACTCTCAAGGGGAGGGGAGGGGGGTCGCCAGCCGAAGCGTTATAGGGGGGGGGGAGGTAGTCAAAATAGCGTACCGTAATTTATGAACGGTTCATAACATAGATAATACGTACCTGTGGGCCATACACTATTCCCAGGTCATGCTAGGTCATGCGAGTACATGTCGAAAAAAAAAATTAAAAGTGATTGAATTCGTCAAACGGAAGATACCCACCAAATTTCACGTCAATCGGGCAAAAGACAACCACATTATCGAAAACAACATGGAAATAGCCTCGGGGCATTTCTCCGTCTCACTTCCATACCATACTCAAAGGGCGGTATTTCAGACAGTTAGAATTCTCCGCCATTTTATTTTGCACATTCATAGAGAATGTTATGTTCATTCATGCAGCCAAGTTTGGCCAAGTTACGAGCAGGCAAACTAATAGAAAAATACATGTTATGATTTTGACCTTATCAGGTCAGGTCATAAAGAGGTCACGTGGATTTTCATATCTATCTCCGAATGATCCAACCCTGTGAACCGCTTTGATATTAGTTGTATTCCGCTAAGTCCGCTAGCACATAAGATATAAGCGTTTGATTGATATAAAGTACGCACAAATTCGTGACGTTTGATGACCTCTAAATATGACCCTTCAGCTCACCCGGACCTAAAAGTTGGTGTGTGTTTATTTCATTTGACACTACAGGTGTACCAATTTTCATCAAACTCGGAAAGCGTCGGGTACATTTTTGTTGTTGTGGCCAAGACATGACATACGAGCCATATGACAGTGACCGCCTAGTCAGGCATGACGCAGATACAGGTATGACATAAGGATATGATGACACAGAGGCAGACATGACACAAGGCTATGATGACACAGAGACAGGTATGACACAAGGCTATGTATGACACAGAGACAGGGGTGGCACAAGGCTATGATGACACAGAGACAGGTATGACACAAGGCTATGCATGACACAGAGACAGGTATGACACAAGGCTATGCATGACACAGAGACAGGGATGACACAAGGCTATGATGACACAGAGACAGGGATGGCACAAGGCTATGCATGACACAGAGACAGGGATGACACAAGGCTATGCATGACACAGAGACAGACATGACACAAGGCTATGCATGACACAGAGACAGACATGACACAAGGCTATGCATGACACAGAGACAGACATGACACAAGGCTATGTATGACACAGAGACAGGGATGACACAAGGCTATGCATGACACAGAGACAGGGATGACACAAGACTATGCATGACACAGAGACAGACATGACACAAGGCTATGTATGACACAGAGACAGGGATGACACAAGGCTATGCATGACACAGAGACAGGGATGACACAAGGCTATGCATGACACAGAGACAGACATGATACAAGGCTATGCATGACACAGAGACAGACATGACACAAGGCTATGCATGACACAGAGACAGACATGACACAAGGCTATGTATGACACAGAGACAGGGATGACACAAGGATATGCATGACACAGAGACAGGGATGACACAAGGCTATGCATGACACAGATACAGACATGACACAAGGCTATGTATGACACAGAGACGGGGATGACACAAGGCTATGTATGACACAGAGACAGGGATGACACAAGGCTATGCATGACACAGAGACAGACATGACACAAGGCTATGTATGACACAGATACAGGGATGACACAAGGCTATGCATGACACAGAGACAGGGGTGACACAAGGCTATGCATGACACAGAGACAGGTATGACATAATGCTATGCATGACACAGAGGCAGGGATGACACAAGGCTATGCATGACACAGAGACAGGGATGACACAAGGCTTTGCATGACACAGAGACATACATGACACAAGGCTATGCATGACACAGAGACAGACATGACACAAGGCTATGTATGACACAGGGACAGAGATGACACAAGGCTATGCATGACACAGAGGCAGGGATGACACAAGGCTATGCATGACACAGAGGCAGGGATGACACAAGGCTATGCATGACACAGAGACAGACATGACACAAGGCTATGCATGACACAGAGACAGGGATGACACAAGGCTATGCATGACACAGAGACAGACATGACACAAGGCTATGCATGACACAGATACAGGGATGACACAAGGCTATGCATGACACAGAGACAGACATGACACAAGGCTATGCATGACACAGAGGCAGAGATGACACAAGGCTATGCATGACACAGAGACAGGGATGACACAAGGCTATGCATGACACAGAGACAGGGATGACACAAGGCTATGCATGACACAGAGACAGGGATGACACAAGGCTATGCATGACACAGAGACAGGGATGATACAAGGCTATGCATGACACAGAGACAAGGATGACACAAGGCTATGCATGACACAGAGACAGGGATGACACAAGGCTATGCATGACACAGAGACAGACATGACACAAGGTTATGCATGACACAGAGACAGGGATGACACAAGGCTATGCATGACACAGAGACAGGGATGACACAAGGCTATGCATGACACAGAGACAGGGATGACACAAGGCTATGCATGACACAGAGACAGGGATGACACAAGGTTATGCATGACACAGAGACAGACATGACAAGGATATGCATGACACAAACACAGGGATGACACAAGGCTATGCATGACACTGAGACAGACATGACACAAGGCTATGCATGGCACAGAGGCAGACATGACACAAGGCTATGCATGACACAGAGACAGGGATGACACAAGGCTATGCATGACACAGAGACAGACATGACACAAGGCTATGCATGACACAGAGACAGACATGACACAAGGCTATGCATAACACAGAGACGGGGATGACACAAGGCTATGCATGACACAGAAACGGGGATGACACAAGGCTATGCATGACACAGAGGCAGACATGACACAAGGCTATGCATGACACAGAGACGGGGATGACACAAGGATATGCATGACACAGAGACAGGGATGACACAAGGCTATACATGACACAGAGACAGGGAGGACACAAGGCTATGCATGACACAGAGACGGGGATGACACAAGGATATGCATGACACAGAGACAAGGATGACACAAGGCATTCTGACATTGACCGCCGTGGTGAGAGGTCGTGTTTTGACGCTCCCCAGCGAGCTACGCCACTGTGCCGCACGCGCGTTACCCGCCCGTCCAGTCGATCACCAAAGTGAAAAGTTTGTTTGGGTGAACGCGGTGTTGGTGCGGAGTGCAGAAAAATGAATCCGCAAGAGTTCAAGGATCTGTTCCTCCAGTGTCTGAGAGACCCGGCGACAGTCTCGGCTTTTGGTGACATTCTCACGCCGATCGTTGACCGGGCTGTCGCCGAGGCTGTCAAGGTGAAAGAAGAGCAGATTCGCCAGCTGGAAGGTGAACTCATGGAACAGAAAAAGCGGCTTAACGACCTTGAGCAATACTCGAGAAAGAACTGTGTGAATATTTCTGGCTTACCTGAAACGCCAAATGAAGACCTGACCACAAAAGTCATCCAACTTGGGACGGCGCTGGGAGTGCCCCTCTCAGCGGCCGACATCGATACCACGCACCGCCTCGGAAACCCTGCCCACAAGCGCAACCGTACCTGCATTGTAAAGCTTGTACGGTTTGACAAGCGACAGGAGTTGTACGCAGCGAGGAAGACGCTCCGAGACGACGGGGTTCGCTCCGCACTGAACATTACGGGTGACGGCATCTTAATCACCGAGAATCTGACCCTCACTAACCAGGCGGTCATGTACGCCGCCCGGCAGCTGAAGCGTGGCGGCAAGCTGTTCGCTGCGTGGTCGGATGCGGGTCGGATGAAGGTGCGCACCAACAGAGACGCCCAGACCAAGATCGTCCGGAAGATCGACGACCTCCGCGAGCTAGTCGGAGACGACCCGGCGCTTGAGCCGGCCGTCCGGACTGAGCGCGCCCCTGCCGCCGCGGTCGGCCCCGGTGGCTGGCAGACGGTCCGTCGGAGCGAGCGCACAGCGAACAGGGGCAAATAGGCAGCGCTCAGCTGACCTGAAACTGGCCGACCGACTCGCGCTGACCGGTCAACAAGACAGCTGACAGCCGAGGGACTACCCAGCACAGGAGCCGGCCACCGCATCTGCCGCAGCGACCAAGACCTGGGGATGGCAGACGGTCCGCCGGAGAGTACGCGGGTGTGGTGCGCTGGCGACTGGTCGCCCGGCCAACTGTGCCCCCGTCTGCCAGCCCTGACTGACCCGCGACGCGGCTGTCCCGCTACCCGCGCTGCGGAGCGGAGCGCTCCCGCCACCTGACCCCGGCTGTCCGTTCTCTGTTTCTCTACAACCGATGGTAAGAGAAGTCTGGTGAGAGAGTTATAAACGTGTCATTTGTGTTTTTGGTTGATCGTGTGGGGGGGGGGGGGAGGAGGAGGGCGTGGGGAGTGATGTGTAGCCGGCAATACTACTGTTTGGATATGTATGCGTATATGTATGTGTGTGTGTGTGCGCGTGCTTAGGATGTGTTCTACCCATGTTTATGTGTTGTGTAACTGTTTGTGTGTGTGTCACTATCGCAGCCACATATGGCTTGTAATCACAAACGTCTTTGCGTGTCTCACTACCGCAGCGATATATGGCTGCAGGATCACAATTTGTATTATTTGCATTATTGTTGGTATCGTAAACTTGTATGTGTATCGCTGTATGTGTAGTCAGGTGCCTGATGATCACTAACTTGCACTCTGTGCCCACCCGCTTTTCATCTCCGACATGTCGACATTCTGTTTGATAGGTTGCTCGGTCGCTCGATCCCGTGCCCCGGGGTGTCCCGGCGGTCGGCGCAGTCTGGGCAGCAGTATCTTTCGAATTTGTTCAGGCAGTAGTGTTGCACAAAGTTGTCGGTGTGCACCCCGGCGGCCGCTCCCGGTGCCTTCTTGTTTGGTTACCTCACTTGCTTTACCTGATTTCCCGATTATATTCACGGTTCCGCGGCGCTTTCCCACCGTATCCTTCTCATCTGACCAAAGACACGAGACTAGAGTGACTAACAGACAGTTTAAGATAGAGAGCATGTACATTGACTTAGCGCTACTTCTCATC
>JAXIVJ010006093.1:0-69340 GCA_036785665.1 Chirona hameri | reverse complement strand
ATATATATATATATATATATATATATATATATATATATATTATATATATATATATATATATATATATATATATATATATATATATATATATAGATATATATATATATATATATATATATATATATATATATATATATATATAGTAATATATGACTCTATCGCGCTGTAGAAACCCTCGTATCACAATGCGGTGTATTTGCTAAGCAAACTGTATCCAAAGCTTTCTGTAAATCAAGGTATAATCAGGGGCGGATCCAGGGGGGCAAAGGGGCCATGCCCCCCCCCCCCCCCAAGGTCCTGAAACTATGATCCCCCCTTCCAACAGTCCGACGTACAGTTGTAAGAATTCCTTTGCAGCAGTCAAAATCCAGCTATCGACAGTGAAAAAATTGAAATTTCGCGCCGCTTCGCGGCATGCCACAAAATTCGCAATTGCTTATACCAATTTGAAATTGACAAATGAATTAATTAAGTGTCTGGCAAAGGCTCTCCTTGGCGGTACCTAATTGCTAGTCCTGGGGCCCACTCCCTTCATAAAATATTAAAGTGGGCTACATGTTTAGCTAGTCTGCCGAGTTCTGAAAAAAGGCGACGCAAACGCAAAGACGCGGACATCGGCTCCCGAAGATCCTCCAGCGGTGCTCAACTTCCTGGACCGAAGAGCTAATAGTGGGACCAGGCCAGGACCATCTCCCCAAGTCATCTCAACCCAAGCCATCTCGCCCCAGGCTCCTCCAGATCCAGAAGGACCATTTATGCGCGGAAAAGTCGTTCTGCCTCTTGCTGCTTTTAAACCGTTTGCACTGTTACCAGTTGTTTGTTACAGTTCGGTACATATGTATACAGTTATTATCAAATGCACTATTGAGCGCTGACTGCACCGGTCATCGTTATTACTATCCGAGGAAAATGTATATGAAAAACTACCTTAATTTAAATATTTTTGCATCATACCGAGATGTGCAACAGAATAGGGGATACCTGAGGATTGGGCTCCACTCACAGTCTGGTTCCAATATCAAGATTTCGTTTTCCACGACCTAAAATATAAACAAATCACGCCACTTCGCGGCGTCACATCGGTGGCCATCGTCATAACGAAGCATCGTCTTCGGTCGTTGTAACGGTGAATTGAATGAGTAGCATTTTTTAGCTTCTTATCCTCTACAAGGCCCATATGTCTGGGTTTTATCAGGCAAACATGTAAAATTTCAATATTTTTCAATATTTTGCATCATACCGAGATGTGCAACCAGTAATAGGGGTTACCTGAGGCTTGGCTCCACTCACGGTCTGGTTCCAATATTACGATTTCGTTTTCCACGACCTAAAATTACAATTTTGACGCAGCTTCGCGGCGTCACATCGGCAGCCATCGTCATAACGAAGCCATCGTCATTGTCTTCGGTTCGTTGTAACGGTGAATTGAATTAATAGCATTTGTAGCTTCTTATCCTCTACAAGAAAACCACATTTAACATGCTGAAAAGGCTTAAATACACGCATAAAATTGGGAGTACATTTTTTTTCGTCATTTCAGCCGACCCTCCACTAAAAAAAAATGGGCGACATCCCTGCCCTGCCCCCCCCCCCCCCCCCCCCCTCCCCCCGCTCAATAACTTTTTGGAATACGCCACTGGATTTGCCCCCCCCACACACAAAAAACACGGCTAGATCCGCCCCTGAGTATAATGAGCATGTTATTTCGTTATTTTGTAGATATTTTGTAACTTCATCGTACATGTGCACAATTGGCATGTTTCGTACTGTGTTGGTTCCTGAATCCGAATTGAAGAAGATTCAGGATAATATTTTCTTAACCCGCGCACCACTGGAGGTGCAGAATCCCCCCCGGATTTTCTGAATAACTTGAAAACAATTAGATATATCGACGTGAATCTTTTAGTACCTTATGCTGCATCAATTAAATGTCTTATCACAATATTTCAATGAAAATGGTGGAGTACTTTGAGAGATAATAACTTTTTAATCACGTCATGTCATGTCTTTTTGGTGGAAAAACAATGAATGTTTGAAAAAATCGTATAAATTCAAGTTTTAAAGTAAATTGCAAATGAAATATGCTGAAAGAAAGGAAATGAAGTCATATTCAAAATGGCTATCTCGGATTTTCGGAAATTTTGAGTTTTTTACTCCAAAAATAAAAAACTTTTTCCCGTTGTCGAAAACTTATTTGTCGTTGTTATACAACATACAACATTCTGTACTGTTTTAATTATGTGGGCCCTTCCTTGGCTACGGGGCCCCTATTATCCCATTTGCCCCCCCCCGTGCGAAATCCTCCTACGCCCCTGGCCTTGGCTAACCATTGTTGGTTAATTAACCAACAACCAAGACGCCAATCACTTTAATCGACAACTACTTGAACAACATAAGCGAACACAAAATCGCGACCACAAGGGTAGCGTTCTCCTTAGCGCCTACCTAAACCAATTCTCACACTCTGTCGTCTTTGTCGCCCCGCACTAGTACCATGACGTCACTGATCTCCTGGTGTTTACTGCATCGCCCCTATCTTATCGCCTCCTCCGCAGACATCGCTGACCAAACAGCGGCGCTTTCCGGTTCGCTCACTGGCTTGTTGCCAGTTTGGCGGCCAGTTCACACGGAGACAGAGCGGCGACGGCGGCACCGGGAAACAGTCACGGGAGTTTGTCTAGTGTCCGCGAAGTCCGACTAGTGTTTTCTCGTGTTTGTTTTTGTTTGCCCGCGGCGGAGAAGAAGAAGCGACTCATGAACACGTGCACATTGGTCTGTTCGGATTGTCCATTTGGGGCGTTATCGGCGACGTGCGGACAAAAAGCCGCAAGGAATTGCACGCGGGGCCATTGTTCGCTATCGGAGCCCACAGCTCTGATGTCGGAAAGCGTCTGAACCTGTCTAAGCTCGCTGAGCTGATACAGCCGACTGCCAGCCTGCAGACGGGAGCGGGGAGATAGTCGGCATACCCGCCACTGAAGCCGCCGACCGCGCAGCCTCCGCAGCCTTCGCCTTACCGCACTGCCGACCGCGGGTCTGCCACGTCGTGACCGTCAACACTTCCACGACTGTCCGACTGCAGTGACTGTAGTGACTGTAGAGACTGTAGTAACTGTTAGGACTGTCGGGACTGTCCGACTGCAGTGACTGTCGGGACTGTCCCTGAGTGTCGGGACTTTGGTGCCTGTCGCCTTCGGTGGCGTCCGCAGCTGACGATGCCCGCGGGGCGTGTGCGCGTTCGGGCGCTGCTGGCGGTGCTGGCGACATCCGCCGCCGTCACCGCCGCTGAGCAGCCACCAAACGTCGTGCTGATCGTGGCCGACGACCTGGGCTGGAACGACGTGCCCTGGCACAACTCCCTGGTGCGCGCGCCGACGCTGGCTCGTCTGGCAGCTGAGGGGCGTCGCGCTGGAGCAGGCCTACGTGCAGCCGATCTGCACGCCCTCCCGATCGGCGCTGCTCACTGGGCGCTACCCGTTCCGCTCGGGCGCAGCATGACGTGCTGTGGCCGCTGCAGCCGACCGGACTGACGCTGGACACGCAGCTGTTGTCGGAGAGGCTGCGCGCCGTCGGCTACCGGAGCCACGCCATCGGCAAGTTGGCACCTGGGCTTCTGCAGGAGGGCGTTCACGCCGACCGAGCGCGGCTTCCAGTCCGTTCTCGGCTTCTGGACCGGCTCGGAGGACTACTACTCCACTGGCGCGGACTGGAGGAGGGCGGCAGGGGGCCTGGACTTCCGACGGAACATGAGCCTGGCGCGCGAGTTCGCCGGCCGGTACTCGGCAGAGGTTTTCTCTGCGGAGGCGGCGCGAGTTATCGGCTCGCATCCAACCGACAAGCCGCTGTTCATGTACCTGGCCTTCCAGAGCGTGCACGCGCCGCTTCAAGGTGCCGCGACGCTATTGGGACATGTACCCGGGCGTCCGCGACCGCAGCCGGCGCACCTTCCTCGGCATGGTCTCCGCGCTGGACGACGCCGTGTTGCGCGTGGAGCGCGCGCTGCGCCGCGCCGGCCTCTTCGACAACACGGTCATCATCTTCACCAGCGACAACGGCGGCCAGGTGCTGGCGGGTGGCAACAACTACCCCCTGCGTGGCAACAAGGTGACGCTGTGGGAGGGCGGCACGCGCGCGGCCTCGTTCGTGCACTCGCCGCTGCTGGAGCCGGCCGGGCCGCGCCAGCCGCGCGATGATCCACGTCACCGGACTGGTTCCCGACCAGTTCTGCGGTTGGCCGGCGCGCCGACCGCGCCGGTCGACGACCTGGACGGCGTCGACCAGTGGGATGCCATCTCACGCGGCGCCCCGAGCGCTCGCACCGAGCTCGTCTACACATCGACGAGGAGAAACGGCCGGCGCGGCGATCCGCGTGGGAGATTTCAAGCTGATCTGGGGCTACCCGGGCAGCAAGAACGGCTGGTACCCCGAGCCGGGCGTCACCGAGCTGTGGCCGCTAACGTCGACCGCGCTGGCGCCGTCGCGCTACCGAGAGGTCGGTAGGCACCGTTGGGCCGGAGACAACACCACCTGGCTGTTCGACCTCTCCAGCGACCCGACCGAGCACGTGAACCTGGCGGCAAGCCGGCCGGCGCTCGTGGCCGAGCTGAAGCATCGACCTGCTGCGGCACCGGCGGCTGCTCATGCCGGCCGATTGCCCGCCGGACGACCCGCGCGGGAATCCCGACAACTTCGGACACGTCTTCGCCACCGGCTGGTGCCAGCCAGAGACAGCGGTGGAAACTGAACTCAACAATTTGTTTAATTATCTGGTAAAAGGTCGTGAACTGATCTAAAACCGGTGCGAACAAGTAACAAATGTCTACGCGTGCTTAAAGGAAATAGTTCACCTTGGAATTTTTTTACCCAACACGATTTTATTATATTTTTTAATACAATTTCTTTTTATATTGTCAAAAATGGCCTTATATCGCGCCGATTCAGGACAGAAGGCCGTACATTTTTATTGTTTATCAAAACTATATGTATACTCTCTGAGTCAGAGTCCTGACGTCACGCGAATGTAAACAATGGTTCAGCCAATCAGATTCGAAAGTAGTCGCGTAAAGATAGACTCGCATTGGAGATGTGCCAACCGGCGGCCGGCGATCGCTTGCCAGCACCAGCTGCAAGCTGATTGGCTGATGGTATAGCCTCTGCCCGGGCTAAAACCAGTACAACATTCTTTCGCCAGCACCGCATTCCTTCGCCAAAACTCAAATATATTCGGCTGGAGAGTCGTTTCAGTCAAGAAAACTTGCAGATAGGGGTTTCCCAACACGGGCTACAAAACTGCTATCTCAGTTTAAAACTAATGTTGAAGGTGAACTATTTCCTTTAAAGGAAATAGTTCACCTTCAATATTAATTTAAAACTGAGATTGCATTTATGTAGCCCGTGTTGGGAAACCCCTATCTGCAAGTTTTCTTGACTGAAAAGACTCTCCAGCCGAATATATTTGAGTTTTTGGCGAAGGAATGCGGTGCTGGCGAAAGAATGTTGTACTGGTTTTAGCCCGGGCAGAGGCTATACCATCAGCCAATCAGCTTGCAGCTGGTGCTAGAAGCGAATCGCCGGCCGCCGGTTGGCACATCTCCAATGCGAGTCTATCTTCACGCGACTACTTTCGAATCTGATTGGCTGAACCATTGTTTACATTCGCGTGACGTCAGGACTCTGACTCAGAGAGTATGCATATAGTTTTGATAAACAATACAAATGCAAGGCTTTCTGTCCTAAATCGGCGCGATATAAGGCCATTTTTGACAATATAAAAAGAAATTGTATTACAAAATATAATCAAATCGTGTTGGGTAAACAAATTTCAAGGTGAACTATTTCCTTTAAAACCTGACGGGAAATTCTAAAAAAGCACAAATATGTTTTATTGCAAATTTCCGAGGGTCATGAAGGGCAGGCAGACTCGAGGGAAAGGTGTCGCGGTCTGGCAGTGATCTACGCAGGGCTGCGCCGGTTCGTGGAGTGTGAGTCAGAAGCTGGCAACACCACGAGGAAGATAACGTTATTGACGTGCTGAAGTCTCATGCAGCCAGTGATGGAAAATGGGTGATCGCTACATCGAGTGAATGTCGGAAAATGGCCTTCACCCGATTGATTGGGTGCATGTTGTGGGGAAAATGTTTGTCGGACTATCCTTCCTCATTCTTGATATGCATGTTATAGGTAATAAACATTGCGTGAATACGCACTTACCGTTATTTGTGGGAGAAGCGCCAGCCGCGAGGCAAAGAAACTTGATAAGTTGGTCTGCAGTGCAGGACAGGACGTGTGCTGCCAACTGCGACCCATCCCATGTCCCATCCCGAGCTTTATACGCATAGGCGTAGGAACTGGGGGGGGGGGGGGGCAGCCGCCCCCAACATTTTGGATTTTACCATTACGCCTATAGGCGTTGCATGGAAAGAATCGACTGCAGAATGCTCCCTCCCCCCCCCCCCCCTCCCCCAACTTGAACATAGTTCCTGCCAGAGTTCGTCACGGGCTGGGCTGGCCCTATGGGCCATGGGCCGGGGCTGGGCCTGGGCTGGGCCTCAACTTGAAGGAAATCACTGGGCTCTGGACGGGCCTGGGTTGAGAATGTTGAAGCTCAGGTCAGAGCTGAAAAAATATTTCAACCAGCTGTTCACTTCCACAACAACACACTTTTGCTATGGCTGTGGCTTTTTGTTTGTTTTTGGTTAGCATAGTTGATTCATTGTTTCACATTTATAGTATATAAGTAAATATGCTAGGATAGTGATTGCAAATTTTGTGAAAATATGCATATGCTTACCCTCACCCGGGCCCCTGCCCGAGGGGGTGGTGCCACCCCCTCGGGCTTTCTGGAATAACTCGCGTAATTTCCAACCGATTGCAATGCAACTTTCAGTACCCTACTTTTGAAGAAAACAAATTATATATGCTCTGCAAGTTTGGAATTTCTAACCCACATGACCTGTGACATATGACCTGTTTCTCAAGGTCGTGTCAGGCGCAACTGGCGTCCCGCAGTATCGATGCTTGTAACTTGTGCAGTTTCCGAGTGTCTGTTGTTCAGGAGCATATGCACAGGTGTTTCCAGGTGACAGTTGTGGTTTCCACTGATATTGTGACCTCGATTGACCTTCTCAGAGGTCAACTGAGGTCATTGACCTCCGATGACCTCAGATGACTTTTTTGGGCTTCTGGCGGTTTCTAGGACATTTTGTGACTCTGATTTTGAATTTGGGATCCATTTTACATAATTATATGTTCCACTGAGGTCATGCGCTTCCACAGGCCAACCGAGGTCACTGATCTCAGATGACCTGACGTGACCTTTTTGGAATTTGGCAGTTTTTAGGACATTTTGTGACGTTGATTACGAATTTGGCACCCATTAAAGGAAATAGTTCACCTTCAACATTAGGTGAAGGTTAGGTGAGATAGCAGTTTTGTAGCCCGTGTTGGGAAACCCCTATCTGCAAGTTTTCTTGTCTGAAAAGACTCTCCAGCCGAATATATTTGAGTTTTTGGCGAAGGAATGCGGTGCTGGCGAAAGAATGTTATACTGGTTCTAGCCCGGGCAGAGGCTATTCCATCAGCCAATCAGCTTGCAGCTGGTGCTAGCAAGCGAATCGCCGGCCGCCCGTTGGCATATCTCCAATGCGAGTCTATCTTTACGCGACTACTTTCGAATCTGATTGGCTGAACCATTTTTTTACATTCGCGTGACGTCAGGACTCTGACTCAGAGAGTATGCATATAGTTTTGATAAACAAGAAAATGTACGACCTTCTGTCCTGAATCGGCGCGATATAAAGCCATTTTTGACAATATAAAAATAAATTGTATTAAAAAATCTAATCAAATCGTGTTGGGTAAAAAAATTTCCAAGGTGAACTATTTCCTTTAACCCTATTTGTAACAGGGGGGGGGGGGCGGATTCCGCCCCCCTCATGTTTTTCGCAGATATCTCCAGAACGGCTGGGAGTAGGCTCATGAAATTTTGGGACTTTCCCTAGAATTGAATACCGCATTTGGAGTCAAAATTTTGAGTTCTTTACCTGAACAGAGGCGGTTCCAGGGCACAGTTTTGGGTGGGTTCGGAGGCGACATTTGGCGATAATACGGAAATGCGATCTTCACGGTTTCTTCCTAACTGCCTCAAGTATGAAGGAGTTGCATCGGTTTACAGTGATTGCAACAAGTGCAAATTAGTTGATGTTAATGAAATATCATACAAATTGCATGGCAGAGGCGGTTTCAGGGGCTTGAAAAGGGGGGGGGGGGGGTTTCCAGGAAGTATTCAATGCTTGGCGGGAAGCCAATAGAGCAATGTAAGGGGCATTTATAGCTATCAAGATTTAAAAAATAGCTTCTGTTTCCATTATTCGCATAATTTATTACATATAGAGTTTCAGGGGCGTGTTCAGGCACATGAAAAGGGGGGTGACTGGCATGGTGATGACGATATGCCAGCGATAACGGCGCAATAGATGGTTAGCTTATAATGATATATGCACATATGAGGCCATAAAAGGGAATAAAGTATTTTTTTGCAGAGGCGCGCTCAGGAATGGAAGAAAGGGGGTTATATTATTGCAAGGAAACTAAGAGGCATGGGCGTACAATGACATAACATACTGCTGTTTTCGGATGAAAAACGCATCACAGGGTACTCTACGAACGATTATAAGATAATAGGCGAGTCCAGGTAGGGTAAAAAAGGGGGTAAGCAATGTTAATTGAAGTTGTAAGTGGAATAGTCACTGTTGACTAATTAGTATCATAATAGCGGATACTATACTTATCAAAAGGTCTTGCGCCGCCCCAGTTTGGATCCTGGATACGCCTATGATGAAGTACAACATGCAAAAAGGGACTATCTACGATCAGTAACACATTTATAGTGCTGGGTAGAAAATTGTCTGCGGTTAATATTGTTTTCCAATTTGACCTCCCTTTTTCACTAACCTGGTACCGCATATGGCAAAAAATATGATTTATAACTGTTTTGTCTAATGTCACAATCACATACCATTTCATTTATATAAAAAACAACATCAAAAAATTATTTTATTACGCATTTACTTCACCCCCATATTGAGTGACCTGCACACGCCTATGATTTTTGAATTTTCAAACGTCACCATCATATATCAATTTCCAATTCAATCTCTATCGATTGCTATTAGTTGTGTTAAAATCGGTTCATAAACATGACAGCTATGTTTGATAAAAAATACCACTAAAATGTGTAGTTTTTGCCCCCCTGTTGCCCCCTATCAAAAATGTAGATTTTATTACTTAGAAATGTAGATCGTGTTGAGGGGAACCAAACACCGTTTCATTTTTCGAAAATCGGACTGGTAGATCTCGAGATCTCCGGGGGGGCGGAATCCGCCCCCCCCCCTGCTACAAATAGGGGTAGCCAGGCGCCTGTTACAAATAGGGTTAAGCATTATGATATGCTCATTCACGATTCTAGCTCGATAAAATTCAATTTATGTTCATTTACAATTTAGATGACCTTTTGGTCATTGACATGACCTCAGAGGTCACCTAATGACCCAAAACATTAAAATTGGATATCAACGACTTCCTCTCGTCACATCACAAGCAACACGCTCGTCTTTGAATCGAAGCTCTAGCTCAATTAGGGGCGACACGCTAAGTGTGTGTGTGTGTGGGGGGGGGGGAGGGTGGGTCGTACCCCCCCCCCCCCCCCTACCCGAACACGTAGTGATTTTGCCCTACCCGGGCGAGGGTTAACCCTCGCCCGTACAGCGTCCGATCAGTGCGTGACCGTGCACGGGGGGGGGGGGGGTACGACCCCTAGCGTTTCGCCCCCAGGGGCCCGGGAACAGGGGGGGGGGGGGGGCAGCGGGGGCGCTTGCCCCCCCCCCCCAACATCTGGACCGGGGGGGGGGCGGTTCCCCCCCAACTTTGGCGAGCAGAAGTTTTCCTAAAAATGAGCTCTGATGAAGCTCTGATCATCAGGAAAAATTAACAATTTATCGTACGAATTCCCTTTGCAGTGCAGTCAAAATCCAGCTATCTAGTGTCAAAAACTGGAAAATTTCGCGCCGCTTCGCGCCGCTTCGCGGCATGACACAAGTTTCGCAATTGCTTATACAAATTTGGAAAATGGTAAAAATAGTTTCATTAATTAAGTGGCTGTCAGAGGCGGTTATTGCTGGCCCCAGGGCCCATTCTCTTAATAAAATATTCACTTTTAAGTTTCAAACAGGCTCAATGTTTAGATACTTTGCCGAGTTCCGAAAAAAGGCGACGCGAACGCAAAGACAAGGAGATCGGCACACGGAAGCTGCTCCAGCAGTGCACAATTTGCTGGACCGAAGAGGTAATAGCGGAAACAGGCCAGGATCATCTTCCCAAGCCATCTCATCTCACGGTCTGGTACTAATATTAAAGGGCTTCAGGGGCCCGGGAACAGGGGGCAGCGGGGGCGCTTGCCCCCCAACATCTAGACCGGGGGAGGGGGCGGCCCCCCAACTTTGGCGAGCAGAAGTTTCCCTAAAAATGAGCTTTCAATTTTCTTCACAAAAAGTTATATAAAATATGAAAGTTGTATAAAATATGTCACTTTCATTTTTTACTTTTATTTTATAGCATGTCATAAGTATTATTATTATATAGCTTTACCTTTATAGTAGCATCGTATACCTTTCTTTTCCTTCCTTTTCCTTTTTCCATTAAATGTTCTATGAGATATAATGGAAAACTTTAGTAGCAGTACATTTGGGGGTAGTTGTCTGTTTGGCGCGTCGTCGTTAAAATGACTCACTGATGCAGTGGCGGATCTACGGTTGGGCAAAATGGGCAATGCCCCCCCCCCCCCCCAACCGCCTGAAATCGGCGCAAAATTGATACATTTCCTGATGTAGAAGAAAATAGAAGGAACTTTTACCAAGGAAGGTTTGCTTTAAATCAGCTATCAATGCATAAGCAAGCGAAATCCGATGAGTTTTCAGAATTATGTGAGACTTTTTTTTGGAATTTTGCCCCCCGCCCCCAAACTCCCGTTCTGGATCCGCTACTGCACGGACGGCGATAAACATCTGCTGCATTTTTTTTATAAGTTTATCACACGTCAACGTTACGGATGTGATCAAACTGGCGTGCGGCCCTCTACCTATCCTCGCTGTCTGCCGACGGGGCGGCAATCGCAAGCAATATTTATCGTAAATGTCGTAGGTTACCGTGATACGGCGATGAAGCGGTCGGTGCATTTTTATTATCAGACGTATTTTATCAGACTTAAAAGTATTTTATCAGACGACCGGCGGGTTTACAAAGGAAACGGGGGTGGCATGACCACCACTTTTTCATATTTTTTTTTATTTTTATGTTAACCCGCGTCGTGCCGCGTCGTGCCATTTAGACGCCCCCCCCTAAGGGTGTTTACCCCCCCCCCCCCCCACCTAAAGTTTTTCGAGGATAGCGAAAAAACGGCAGCGCGCCGTTTTTGCCGTTTCAAAAACGGCGCACGGCGCACAGCGCCAAAGTTTCAAAAACGGCACACGGCGCACAGCGCCGCCGTTTTAAAAAAAAACGGCGCACGGCGCACAGCGCCACCGTTTCAGCCACTGTTTTTGGCACTCCTGTTCGGGCATCAATTATCCACATTGTGTGCAATTCTTGACCACGGGTCATCTCAGGTCAGGTCACGTGACCACACCTCCAAATAAGTTTGCGATCGTACCACAGCCGCAGTTTTTGGCCGATCGGTTTCAAACTTACAGGATTTTATAAGGTCATAGGTACCTACAATTCGAATATCTAAGATTTTGAATATCGGTGACCTAAGTTCGCCGGTCGGATCAATTTCGTGACCTCCCATTATAAGTCAATGGGGAAATATTACAATTTTCCTATTCCGAGGATACGCATATCAGTCCAATTCATTCTGGATCATGTTATCATATGCTATTATTGATGATCCAGGTTCAATTTTTGTTCAGTACAACATGATATATACAGGGTCAGCCGAGGTCAGCTGAGGTCACCAACACTTTTTGTGTCAATAAGTCTCGATAGAATTAATACAATGAAGTGAAACCGGCATAAATGTGTTTGTCTCGTCGAGACACGTTTCCCAATATGCAACATGACCTACTTGGGTCGCCACTTGACCTTGACCTGAGGTCAAAGTTCTAAGTTGACCTAAACTGGTCCAAATGAAAGTGATTCCAAACGCTTTGACGAGACGAACATGATGTCATCAAAATTATTGCCGTGTCTTTATTAGGTAAACAGTTATTTGCGAACGTTTTGCCAAAAAATAGCCCTTTTGACATTTGATGACCTCTGGAGCTCAAACTATTATCCTGATATAAAAGTCGATGACTTGTTATGATTGAATATTTCAAGAGCTTTCGATTGTTTATTTTCGTTTGTTCCTAGCTATCATAGTTCCCGAGATATTTGGGGGTTCCTGGAGCGATGCCCTAAAACTGGTAAATCTGACCTTTGATGACCTCTGGTGACCTCAATATTGACCTGAACCAACAAATGTAGAAATAGTTTCAAAGATATTTTTGATGAGCTTTCGAACCGTGTTTTCGGTTTTCCAATGAGGAAAATTTGACAACGAAAAGGTGCACCAAGAAAAAGTGAGATGCCAAAACCAAATATTTGGTTTCGCCCCCCCCCCCAACTTTAAAATCGTTCCCGGGCCCCTGTTCGCCCCTAATTGGGCTAGAGCTTCGATTAAAACACGAGCGTGTTGCTTGTCACGAGAGGAGGCCATTGACACGATTCGAAGGTCCTAGGTCATTAGGTGACCTCTGAGGTCATGTCACTGACCCAAAATTCAACCAAATTGTAAATGCGTATAAATTGAATTTAATCCAGCTAGAATCGCGAATGAGCATATAATTATGCTAAATGGGTGCCAAATTTGAAATAAGCGTCACAAAATGTCCTAGAAACTGCCAAATTCCAAAAAGGTCATGTCAGGTCATGTCAGGTTATTTGAGGTCAGTGACCTCGGTTGACCTGTTGGGGCGCATGACCCCAGTGGAACATATAATTATGTAAAATGGATCCCATATTTGAAATCAGCGTCACAAAATGTCCTAGAAACTGTCAGAAGCCAAAAAAGTAATATGGGGTCATCGGAGGTCAGTGACCTCGGTTGACCTCTGAAAAGGTCAATCGAGGTCACAATCTCAGTGGAAACCACAACTGTCACCTAGAAACACCTGTGCATATGATCCTGAACAACACACACTATGAAACTGCACAAATTACAAGGATTAATACTACGGGACGCCATTTGCGCCTGACATGACCTTGAAAAACAGGTCAAAGGTCACGGGTCATGTGACCTATAACTTACAAATTTTCAGAATGTGTCATATTGTTCACAAGTAGGGTACTGCTGAAAGTTTCATCGCAATCGGTTGATATTTGCGCGAGTTATTCCCGAAAAACCGAGGGGGTGGCATCACCCCCCCCCCCCCCCCACTGCACTGGCGAGGGTTAATATGAACGGGCCGGACTGGGGCTGGGCCTCAATATTATACATTTGACCGGGTCTGGTCTGGGCCTGGGCTTGGTGTTCATGGGCCTGGGCCGGGCCGGGATGGGGGTTGGTGGGCCCGTGACCCAGGGGGGTCTGCTCCGCCTATTTAACATGGGGAAAAAGGGCGACAAATATTAGCAACGTCCGCAGCTTGGCCTTGTTCACGCATCTGCTCATGAGCCAGGTTTTGCTGCCAACAGATTTTTGGCCAATCAGCGTCTGACATTCTCCACGCTCATTGGTCGACGGCTGATGACGAGGATGAGGGTCAGAATAGGCGAACATCATTTGCTTACGTAACGTTAATTGCATGGCGCCGTGCGGAGGGCATGGGTGTCTAGGAGCTTTTCGAGGATTTTTTCCTGGTTTGAGAAAACTTTGAGAGTTATACAAATGTATATGTGAAAGGTCAATTAATTCTGATGCGATGTAACGCGACGTATTTACTATTTAGAGACCGCACGGGGCGGGAGAGCTCCTGCCACGTACAGCGCCCTGGCGCGTGCGTTGCCAGGCAACTAGAGTTGCAGAATTCTGGTCCCAGCGTCCCAGCGCTTGGACCAGATCTGGTCACGGCCGTGACTGAAGCTGTGACTGGCAAGGCCAGCGCCATAGGGTTAGCATTGCAGCGCCGTGACTAAAGCTGTGACTTGCCAGCTCATGCCGTGGCCGTGACTGGGCTGTGACCAAAGATCTCGGATTTTCTGCACTGGTCTCCACAGGCAAAAACACATTGCGTCTCGCCGCGGCACCCACTAGCGGATCCAGGGGGAGGGGGGGGGGGAGGGTATGGTGGCCATGCCCCTCCCCCCGACAAACTTCTAGACAAACCTGACATCGGCGCAAAATTGACACATTTCCTGATATAGAACAAAATCCAAGCAACTTTTACTAAGGAAAGTTTGTTTTAAATCAGCTGTCAATGCATAAGCAAGCGAAATCCGATGAGTTTTCAGAATTGTGTGAGACTTTTTGGAATCCCCACCCCCAAAAAACGTTCCCCCCCACCACTTCCGTTCTGGATCCGCCAATGGCGGCGCCTGGTGGGCCGGCGTCGGCTGGAGACGCGGTGAGCGGGCGGGATGGTGACGGTATGGTGCGGAGACGCGGGCGGGAAGTGTAATTTAAACAGTTACTTTGAATTGCTTGAATGCATTTGACAATCGACTTATCTAATCAGATTTTCATGAAACTCGTCAAAAAAGATGAGAATATCTATTTTGTGGGTATGCTTTGGCCTTTGCCAAGAACTGTCATACGTTATCATCGCAAATTGTCAACTGTTATATCAGCAACTTTGTTGTATTTATCAGGTAAGCCTAGTGCAATTTTTCCTTAGCCATAATATGGGCCGCATGATTTAAATTCAGACTATTTGAGTGTTATCACTGTTTGAGTATTGTATGTGGTGGCTGTCCGGTCTGCCATCGTGAGCCAAAGGACGGTTAACTTTGCCGGCCCAAAATGTAAATAGTTTGAGTCCGATGACAATTTTCTCAACGGCATAATATACATCGTTCAATTTGTGACAGCTTGTTATCTTAATTGTAACACTAGGTCGGCAAATGAATAAATCAGGCGACACACACCGGAGGAACGTGCGCGTTGGCGTTTTACGTACGGCGGTCCGGCCGGAATCGACGGTCAGTGGAATTTACCGGCCCATAACTTAACAAAAAAATTGGGTTGCATTGCGATTTTCTCAAAGTCATCCAATACATCGCTTAATTTGTGGTATATAGACATCTTAAGTGTAACAATCGGCCGGTAAACGAAGGGGCCGAGCGGGGAAAAAACGGGGGGAGTACGCGACCGGCCGGAATCACCGGGCAGCAAACTGTTCCGGCCCATAACTTAAAAACTTTGGGTCAGATTACAATTTTCGCAACGGCACCCAATACAACGCTTAATTTGTGGTAAATAAACATCTTAAGTTTAAAAATCAGCCAACAAACAAAGGAACCAAGCGACAAAAAAGCGGGCGGGGTTTACGCGTTAACCCTACGTAGGCGACCGGCCAGCCGGACGCGAGACCCTCATCCGCGTCACAGCAGCTGCGGGGTCGTTGCAACTAAATTACGAGTTGTCGCCACTTTTTCGGCCGGAGCGGTCTACCTGGTTTACATAGCCTTGCCGTGACCGAACCCCGTTTACGAACCCTGTTCTTGCGCCCCTGTGTATAGGTCACCATCGGGGCACCGGGAGAAAATTGGCAGACTAATGAAAGTCGGTGGAGGGTGTAGTGTGAGTGCACATCGGGTGTCGTTGCCGGTCCCGTTTGAGCCAAATCGTATTTGCCCATTCCGCGTCAGCCGCGACAGAAGAGAAGAAAAACAGACCAAAAATAGAAAAAAAACAGCCAACACAGAGCTTCACGCAAAGCAAGTAGCGGTGCTAGTGTCCGGCTGGCAGGGCATCTGGCAATCAGGCATCATTCCTTGGTTTGACGTTATCGGACCAATATAACATTTTATATTTCGAATACCCTTGCAATATCACAAGCCTGGAGTTATTTGTACCACATTTGTACACGTATCACCGGTCAGGTGGGTCGTGTTTTGACCATACCAGGGGGTGTCATCCCGAGATTCCCCATGTATCGGCTGCCGAGCGGTTAAGCATTTAAAGGGAATAGGTCACCTTGAAAAATGTCTTTAAAATTGGCTATACGGGGTATATTGAGCTGAAAATCACGAATATGACATTTTTTTTGTTCGATAGATGGATCTCCGTTGAGAAATGGACATGTTTCTCTTTTCTCCTTCATGGCCATACAAAAACTTCAGGACAATGTATGACGTCATACATATGGTAGCTTGGATATGGAAGCAATTGCATACAATAACGGCAAGCATTTCCATGAAACAAACACATGAAATACCTGGTCCGTGTAAAAATCATATTCATGATCAATGATGTATAAGGTCAACAAGAACAAGAACTTACCAGAAAATCGTCGCGTTCAACTCAGGGTCGCCCCGTTTCTATATTGGGATTTGCACCTTCTTACAATACAATTTCGCAAGCTCGGAATTCTGGCTTCTGATCCCGGCAATGCATCCAGTCACTGAACCAACTCGGTGGTAATAGCAGACCTTGGTAGTAACAACCTATATTACTTCTGTACTATTTCAAAGTTACTAATGACCACGGCCAAAGTCTGTATAAATACCACGGCTAGTTTGCGGCAGAATCTGCGTATGACGCAATTCTGACGTCAGCGAGTATGACGTCATACCTCTGGCGAGCGTTCATTCCCCGATTGTGGCCCGGAAGAGCGGGAATGAAAACGGGCCCACTAGTCCTGTGTCGAAATTACTTAACGTAGAGAGGTAATTCTTTCACCACAAACCATTTTTAGATCTACTCTACAAATCTGCTATCTCAGTCCAAAACCCCATGTTAAAGGTGAACTATTCCCTTTAAGCATTAGCGATGACATCACTGGTGCTCTGGTCCAGTCGTGGCCAGCCCCGTCGCCATAGCTGCGCTTACGAGCGTTTTGCGGTCTTTTGACGGGTGTTGACGAGCGGCAACTTGAAGTCGTCGCCGTTAGATAAGTAAGTTAGGTAGTTAGGTTGCAAGTCCATGCTTTTGAAATATTTTGCTTCTTTAAAGTTTGTTTGAAAGCATATCCTGAACATTAAGCCAAAACAATGCCATTTCTCACCTCTCAGTCAGACCGGGGTGGCGTTTGGCCGTCTCACCCCTCAGTCAGACCGGTGCAGCGTATGGCCGTCTCACTCCTCAGCCAGACCGGTGCAGCGTATGGCCGTCTCACCCCGTCAGACCGGTGCAGCGTATGCCCGTCTCGCCCCTTAGCCAGACCGGGGCAGCGTATGGTCGTCTCCCCTGCCCCTCAGCCGGACCAGGGTAGCGTTTAGCCGTATTACCCCTCAGTCAGACCGGGGCAGTGTTTGGCCGTCTCACCCCTCAGTCAGACCGGTGCAGCGTATGGCCGTCTCGCCCCTCAGCCGGACCGGTGCAACGTATGCCCGTATTGCCCCTCAGCCAGACCGGGGCAGCATATGGCCGTCTCCCCCTCAGCCAGACCAGGGCAGCGTATGGCCGTCTCTCCCCCCCCCCTCCTCCCTCAGCCGGACGGGGGCAGCGTATGGCCGTCTCACCCTTCAGTCAGACCTGCATTGTATGCCGTCTCGCCCCTCATCCAGACCGGGGCAGCGTACGGCCGTCTCTCCCCCTTCCACTCAGCCGGACCGGGGCAGCGTATGGCCGTCTGACCCCTCAGCCAGACCGGGACAGCGTATGGCCGTCTCACCTCTCGGCCAGACCAGGTCAGCGAACAGCCGTCTCGCTCATCAGCCGGACCGAGGCAGCGTACGGCCGTCTCGCCCATCAGTCAGACCGAGGTAGCGTATGACCGTCTCACCCCTCAGCCAGACCGGGACAGCGCGTGGCCGTCTCGCCCCTCAGCCGGACCGGTGCAGCGTGTGCCGTCTCGCCTCTCAGCCAGACTGGGGCAGCGTATGACCCCCCCCTAGCCGGAATGGGGCAGCGTATAGCCGTTTCACCCCTCATCCAGACCGGTGCAGCGTATTGCCGTATCACCCTTCAGTCAGACCGGTGCAGCGAATGGCCGTCTCGCCCCTCAGCCACACCGGGGCAGCGTATAGCCGTTTCACCCATCATCCAGACCGGGGCAGCGTATGCGCCGTCTCACCCTTCAGTCAGACCGGTGGAGCGTATAGCCGTCTCGCTCCTCAGCCATACCGGGGCAGCGTATAGCCGTTTCACCCATCATCCAGACCGGGGCAGCGTATCGCCGTCTTACCCTTCAGTCAGACCGGTGCAGCGTATGGCCGTCTCGCCCCTCAGCCAGACCGGGGCAGCGTATGGCCGTCTCACACTTCAGTCAGACCGGTGCAGCGTATGGCCGTCTCGCCCCTCAGCCAGACCGAGGCAGCGTATGGCCGTCTCACCCCTCAGTCAGACCTGTGCAGCGTATGACCGTCTCACCCCTCAGCCAGACCGGGGCAGCGTATGGCCGTCTCACCCCTCAGTCAGACCGGTGCAGTGTATGGCCGTCTCGCCAGTTGCCCCTCACACAGACCGGGGCAGCGTATGGCCGTATCCCCCCTCAGCATGAATTAAGGGAGGGATAATTATCCGCGGTAAACGTAATCTTAAAGGAACCTTAGGCGCAACCTTAGGCGCAACTATCCGTATCCCGTTCGAAATATTCGCACCGCACCGAGCCGCGTGCGGCGACAATCGAGTCGGACTAGAGCACCAGTGACGTCAAGCTAATGTGCGATTGGGGTGCTAAAATCCCCGGATGACTACCTCTCTTATACGGCCTTGAGTCCATAGAGTATTCAGTATTCTAAGTACCGTGTCCATAGGTATCAAGGATAGGTATCTTGTTTTGACAGTACCTTGGTTTTTACCGTTTATACAGCCTTGGTTTTGACCGTGGTATTTTGCCGAGTTGGTATTGTGTGGGACGTGGTGGACGTGGGTGATCATTTGATAAATAATTGAAATGCGCGCTATTGACTATCAGTATTGGTCCTGGGCTTAGTCTTGTGTCATGTCAATGTGTACATCATTCGTATTGAATCGGTTCAATGTTGATATGCTTTGTACTTGCACTTTATGTTGATGCCAATGCCAATGTTGTGCTGTGCATTCTATTGGATTATGTTTATGTTGATGTCAATGCCAATGTTGTGCTCTGCATTCCATTGGATTATGACACTTTAATTTCTCCTATTTCAATTTAGGGTGTCATTCCAATCACTGGTTGTGTTATAACACTATACTTGTCATGCTATTGGTTGTGTAGACAATACTGACAGTCTGCCACACTAAAGCACTGATACACAGCTAATAGCTATTTATAATAGCATGCAAAGTTAATTTTTACTTGGCTGGCCATTAGACCTTTACTGTTAACTCCAATCCAAGGCTGTATAAACCCTTTACCCCATGTATTTCATTTTACTTTCATTGCTTGTTCAAAAGATTCTCATTTCTCGACTATTCATATTATGTTATGAGTGTATTAATAGCTAAGTTGAACAGAACATTCATATAGTGGTATTTTGCCCTAAGGTTAACTGGCTTTGTGTAAAGAAATGGAATTTTGTAATTTTGTGGTAAAAATGCCCTAATTTAATTTTGTGGTTAAGATCTAATGATCTTTGTTATTTTGTTAAACTTAAGCTCTTTAAAGATTCCCCGCATATCCTGGCTCCTGAACTTCTGAGTCAATTCAGCTCATGGTGTGTGTAAATGTTGACTTAATTTATGTTAATGTTTATGTTAATATTACTTAATTTATGTAATAGTTTTTTGAAGTTGAGAATCAGAAACAAAATATCAGTTTTATGTTCATGTTTATGTTGATGTTAACTTAATTTATGTAATAGTTTGTTGGAAGTTGCGAATCAGAAACAAAAATATCAGTTGCATTTGTCTGTATTATTTTTAGCTCCTAGTTAATATAATTTGATGAGTTACTATGACATCATAAGTCCCAAAAGACACCTCATATGGATCTGAGGCATAAATTAGGTATATTGATAAATCCTGCAAAAGTGAAGGATAGTGTTGTAAATCTTTTGCTTTTGACAAATGTGATATAAAGTTACTTTACCCAACCTAACATATTACTGACTTTCCTTCCAGATACCTGATTTAGGTGTACTATTTGTGGAAGAATAATCATGTTGAAGGCAGTCATTCTTATTGGTGGACCACAAAAGGGTATGCAATGATATGTATTGTTTGCTGCCTGGGTGGGTTGTTTATAAAGGAATGTGACATTGTGTTTACTTGTTACACTTTATTCAAGGATCCTTGCCAATTTGGTATAGGTATAGTTTTATCACTTTGCACCTGTCAAAGTTGCTTTGTTTTATCACTTTGCACCTGTCTTTTAGATGGTCATTAACATAGGTTTTCACAATGTGTTTAAGTAAAATTTGTTTGTTTCAATGCACTATGTTTGATTGCATGCTCTGATAGGCTGTATTATGTTTTTATGAGCATATCTTCTGACCTGGTGCTTATGCATATTGCCAGTGTTTTTACTTAATCCCAGTGTCACATGATTATAAATATAGATGTAAAACAACACCATTTCTGTCATGGCTTTTTCCAATTCCTTAAGTAAAACTTCAAGCACCTAATCAGATCAATCTGTACTTTTTCTCTTCAAGCCCTTGCTGCTCTTGAAGAGTGTCACATATTAACAAAATGTATTAGTTTCGATTTCCAAACACCCTGTGTCTGTTCTGCTCTTGCCTACACACTTCCACCAACGTCAGTCTCCTCCAACTGTCTGTCCGTGTTCCAGGGACCCGATTCCGGCCCCTCTCCCTGCAGGTGCCGAAGCCGCTGTTCCCTGTGGCCGGCCGGCCCGTCATCCAGCACCACATCGAGGCGTGCGCCGCGGTGCCCGGTCTGCGCGAGGTTCTCATCCTGGGCGCGTACCCGACCGCCGAACTGCAGTCGTTCACCGGCGAGATGGCGGCGCGGTACGGCGTGGCCGTGCGCTACCTCCAGGAGTACGCGGGACTGGGCACCGCCGGCGGGCTGTACCAGTTCCGTGACCAGATCCGCGCCGGCGGCCCGGACGCCTTCTTCGTGCTGAACGGCGACGTGTGCGGCGACTTCCGGCTGGACCGGCTGCTGGCGTTCCACCAGGAGCGGCCGGCCGACGCGCTGCTCACCGTGATGGCCACAGAGGCGACCCGTCAGCAGTCGGTCAACTTCGGCTGCATCGCGGAGGACCGCGCCACGCACGCGGTGCTTCACTACGCCGAGAAGCCGGAGACGTTCGTGTCGACGCTCATCAACACGGGGATCTACATCTGCAGTAGTGATATCTTCCAGCAGATTGGAGCGGTGTTTAAGAGGAAGCAGGAGGAGCACTACAGGTGGGCACTGGGCAGGATGGGGTGGTGGGAGAAAGGTGGGCATGGCTCGGATGCAGTAGGTGACTGATGTTACAGAATGTTCGGCGGTCTGGTATAAAGTGTTTGATTAGCCTTTTTCTTCAAAATGTGTTTTAGGATGAAGTAAAAAGTTCCATTATCTTGTTGCATTTTTTAATCTTTCCCATCTGCAACCTGACTGCAACGCAGCCCATCTGTGCAACCCTGACTTTGTGTGTCTCTCTCGGAACCTTCTTTCCTCTCCTGCTGACTATGAGTCTGCCCTGGCTTACAGTGCCGACTTTGAGGAGGGCGCTACCTCGGAGACCATCAGTCTGGAGGTGGACATCCTGGCGCCTCTGGCCGGCTCGGGACGCGTGTTTGTCTACCAGACCTCGCGCTGGTGGAGCCAGATCAAGACGGCCTCGGCGGTGCTCTACAGCAACAGGCACTACCTCAAACTCTACCGCGAGAACGGGGTGAGATTAATACAGCAGCCTGGGTAATACATCAATCGGCACTACCTCAAACTCTACCCCGAGAACGGGGTGAGATTAATACAGCAGCCAGGGTAATACATCAATCGGCACTACCTCAAACTCTACCGCGAGAACGGGGTGATATTAAAAGGAAATAATGACCTTTTTCCACTAAAATGGAGTTAGCACTTGAAATCGCCAGACGAGATCAAAATATATTGTAAATTCATCACATTTTGCATGAAAACTTTCGTACCGAAAGATATTTCAAGTTAAAGTTGATAAGCGTTCCACACTTTTAACGACCGGTACTTGCACTATTTCTGACCTTTTGTCAAGTACTTTTGGTCCTCATCAAACTGCGGGCTTTTCCCGTATTATTTTTTTACGCAATGGAGTGGAAAATATATTGTGCGTTCTGCTTGTTGTGATTATATGCCCGGCGATCTTCTAAAACTAACAGCGATTGGAAAAAGTGGCAATAAAATCGGAAGCTCATCGATGCACATCAACGCGGCATAGTTAGTGGTTGCGACCCTCAATTTTTGCAATTCGATTCATTTGTTTTCAACATTAGGAGTTGTGTATAGTTTGTCTGTGGCTGTATATAACACTATGCTTTATTTTATCATGAAAAATAATAATTTTCCCCAAAAAAACTAACGAACAATAACACAAAACTGGCAATTAAATCAGAAGCTCATCGATGCACATCGACGGCGACCTATTTAGCGTCGGCGATTTGTTTACAAAGTCATTGTCATGCTTCTCGGCGCACTTAACCATCTCGGCGCACTTGGCGAGTTGTTCCTGATTAGTATACCCAAGTCCCGTAGCAGGCTTTGTTAATGACGTCATTGGTGCCATTCTTGTGTAGCATTGCAAAATATATCTGATTTCGAGTTGAAAGCTAATTAAAGACTTATTCAAATGATTGTTTTTAAGTTTGAATTTTCTTGTTAATCATTATTAAAGGTATTTTATCACTGTATTTCATAGTAGTTGACACTTCAGAAACTTGTGACGAAATAATATTGTATCCAATATGCATTTCCCTCACCTTTTGCCATTGTGGCGCAGTGCCGAGTGCTTTGCGAATACTAGCTTGCCTGGGGTTCAATTCATTCCGCTCTTATTTTATTCGAGTTGGTATAGTTTGCATGTTGTTGTTATTCATGACTTATACTGATAGTCAGTCATGCATCACGGATGCTTCACGGATTGCTTCACGGATCAGAGCGCTGCTCGAACGCACGCTAGTAGCGCTTTCGTTCTCCATGGCAACCAGGCGTGAGCCAATGAAAAGCCAGAACGTATTCCCTTTCTGGCTTTTGATTGACTGACGCCTGGTTGCCATGGAGAACGAAAGCGCTACTAGCGGGTGTCCGAGCAGCGCTCAGTTTGATCGGAAATGTCACAGAGGCTCCACAAATGCCGCACTCGATGTTAACAATGGTAGGGAAGGACGAATTTGTCAATGACCTTCATGATGTACACAAGGTACTTGTTTTGTATTTCTTCCAAACTTACAACTTTGAATTTGGGAATAATTTTATTTAATTCTTAAATTTAAATAAAATAATTTTAAAAATATAACGGGAGCCTAAGAAATTGTTGCTAACAAAATCAAAAGGTCATTATTTCCCTTTAATACAGCAACTGGGGTAATACATCAATCGGCACTACCTCAAACTCTACCGCGAGAACGGGGTGATATTAATACAGCAACTGGGGTAATACATCAATCGACACTACCTCAAACTCTACCCCGAGAACGGGGTGTAATTAATACAGCAACTGGGGTAATACATCAATCGGCACTACCTCAAACTCTACCGCGAGAACGGGGTGATATTAATACAGCAGCCAGGGTAATACATCAATCGGCACTACCTCAAACTCTACCGCGAGAACGGGGTGATATTAATACAGCAACTGGGGTAATACATCAATCGGCACTACCTCAAACTCTACCGCGAGAATGGGGTGTAATTAATACAGCAACTGGGGTAAAACAGCAATCGGCACTACCTCAAACTCTACCGCGAGAACGGGGTGATATTAATACAGCAACTGGGGTAATACATCAATCGGCACTACCTCAAACTCTACCGCGAGAACGGGGTGATATTAATACAGCAACTGGGGTAATACATCAATCGGCACTACCTCAAACTCTACCGCGAGAACGGGGTGATATTAATACAGCAACTGGGGTAATACATCAATCGGCACTACCTCAAACTCTACCCCGAGAACGGGGTGTAATTAATACAGCAACTGGGGTAATACATCAATCGGCACTACCTCAAACTCTACCGCGAGAACGGGGTGATATTAATACAGCAGCCAGGGTAATACATCAATCGGCACTACCTCAAACTCTACCGCGAGAACGGGGTGATATTAATACAGCAACTGGGGTAATACATCAATCGGCACTACCTCAAACTCTACTGCGGGAACGGGGTGATATTAATACAGCAACTGGGGTAATACATCAATCGGCACTACCTCAAACTCTACCGCGAGAACGGGGTGATATTAATACAGCAGCCAGGGTAATACATCAATCGGCACTACCTCAAACTCTACCGCGAGAACGGGGTGTAATTAATACAGCAACTGGGGTAATACATCAATCGGCACTACCTCAAACTCTACCGCGAGAACGGGGTGATATTAATACAGCAACTGGGGTAATACATCAATCGGCACTACCTCAAACTCTACCGCGAGCACGGGGTGATATTAATACAGCAACTGGGGTAATACATCAATCGGCATTACCTCAAACTCTACCGCGAGAACGGGGTGATATTAATACAGCAACTGGGGTAATACATCAATCGGCACTACCTCAAACTCTACCCCGAGAACGGGGTGATATTAATACAGCAGGCTGGGTAAAACAGCAATCGGCACTACCTCAAACTCTACCGCGAGAACGGGGTGATATTAATACAGCAACTGGGGTAATACATCAATCGGCACTACCTCAAACTCTACCGCGAGAACTGGGTGATATTAATACAGCAACTGGGGTAATACATCAATCGGCACTACCTCAAACTCTACCGCGAGAACGGGGTGATATTAATACAGCAGCCAGGGTAATACATCAATCGGCACTACCTCAAACTCTACCGCGAGAACGGGGTGTAATTAATACAGCAACTGGGGTAATACATCAATCGGCACTACCTCAAACTCTACCGCGAGAACGGGGTGATATTAATACAGCAACTGGGGTAATTCATCAATCGGCACTACCTCAAACTCTACCTGTCCGTGAACACAGATGGTGTAACGGTAGTTGGTACCGCGCCTGCCGTGCTGGTACCGCGCCTGCCGTGCTGGCCTGCTGGCCGACTGTGCAGATGCAGAGTGCAGATGCAGTGGTTGCCGTGTGCCTCGCTAGCTTTACGGTTGAGTTGCCACAATAGCCGTGCACCGGCGGTTCAGCTGCGGAAAGTCTGACTCGGCGGTGCTGCGTTATGGCCGCGCTGTGCGGTCTCTCTGTTGGCTGGCTACTTCGTCCGCCCCGGTGGCTGACGGCCAGGCTGGTGTGTGGACCGTGGTGTGATGCCTGTCCTCTTGTCTGACTCGCGGCGGACGCTCTCGGCTGCCTGTGGACCGTGGTGTGATGCCTGTCCTCTTGTCTGACTCGCGGCGGACGCTCTCGGCTGCCTGTGGACCGTGGTGTGATGTCTGTCCTCTTGTCTGACTCGCGGCGGACGCTCTCGGCTGCCTGTGGACCGTGGTGTGATGTCTGTCCTCTTGTCTGGCTCGCGGCGGACGCTCTCGGCTGCCTGTGGACCGTGGTGTGATGCCTGTCCTCTTGTCTGGCTCGCGGCGGACGCTCTCGGCTGCCTGTGGACCGAGGCGTGATGTCTGTCCTCTTGTGTGACTCGCGGCGGACGCTCTCGGCTGCCTGTGGACCGTGGCGTGATGTCTGTCCTCTTGTCTGACTCGCGGCGGACGCTCTCGGCTGCCTGTGGACCGTGGTGTGATGCCTGTCCTCTTGTCTGGCTCGCGGCGGACGCTCTCGGCTGCCTGTGGACCGTGGTGTGATGTCTGTCCTCTTGTCTGGCTCGCGGCGGACGCTCTCGGCTGCCTGTGGACCGTGGTGTGATGTCTGTCCTCTTGTCTGACTCGCGGCGGACGCTCTCGGCTGCCTGTGGACCGTGGTGTGATGTCTGTCCTCTTGTCTGGCTCGCGGCGGACGCTCTCGGCTGCCTGTGGACCGTGGTGTGATGTCTGTCCTCTTGTCTGACTCGCGGCGGACGCTCTCGGCTGCCTGTGGACCGTGGTGTGATGTCTGTCCTCTTGTCTGACTCGCGGCGGACGCTCTCGACTGCCTGTGGACCGTGGTGTGATGTCTGTGACTCTGTCCTCTTGTCTGACTCGTGGCGGACGCTCTCGGCTGCCTGTGGACCGTGGTGTGATGTCTGTGACTTTGTCCTCTTGTCTGACTCGCGGCGGACGCTCTCGGCTGCCTGTGGACCGTGGTGTGATGTCTGTGACTCTGTCCTCTTGTCTGACTCGCGGCGGACGCTCTCGGCTGCCTGTGGACCGTGGTGTGATGTCTGCGACTCTGTCCTCTTGTCTGACTCGCGGCGGACGCTCTCGGCTGCCTGTGGACCGTGGTGTGATGTCTGTCCTCTTGTCTGGCTCGCGGCGGACGCTCTCGGCTGCCTGTGGACCGTGGTGTGATGTCTGTCCTCTTGTCTGGCTCGCGGCGGACGCTCTCGGCTGCCTGTGGACCGTGGTGTGGTGTCTGTCCTCTTGTCTGACTCGCGGCGGACGCTCTCGGCTGCCTGTGGACCGTGGTGTGATGTCCGTGGTGTCCTCTTGTCTGGCTCGCGGCGGACGCTCTCGGCTGCCTGTGGACCGTGGTGTGATGTCTGTCCTCTTGTCTGACTCGCGGCGGTCGCTCTCGGCTGCCTGTGGACCGTGGTGTGATGTCTGTCCTCTTGTCTGGCTCGCGGCGGACGCTCTCGGCTGCCTGTGGACCGTGGCGTGATGTATGTCCTCTTGTCTGGCTCGCGGCGGACGCTCTCGGCTGCCTGTGGACCGTGGTGTGATGTCTGTCCTCTTGTCTGACTCGCGGCGGACGCTCTCGGCTGCCTGTGGACCGTGGTGTGATGTCTGTCCTCTTGTCTGACTCGCGGCGGACGCTCTCGGCTGCCTGTGGACCGTGGCGTGATGTATGTCCTCTTATCTGACTCGCGGCGGACGCTCTCGGCTGCCTGTGGACCGTGGTGTGATGTCTGTCCTCTTGTCTGACTCGCGGCGGACGCTCTCGACTGCCTGTGGATCGTGGTGTGATGTCCGTGACTCTGTCCTCTTGTCTGACTCGCGGCGGACGCTCTCGGCTGCCTGTGGACCGAGGCGTGATGTCTGTCCTCTTGTGTGACTCGCGGCGGACGCTCTCGGCTGCCTGTGGACCGTGGTGTGATGTCTGTCCTCTTGTCTGACTCGCGGCGGACGCTCTCGGCTGCCTGTGGACCGTGGTGTGATGTCTGTCCTCTTGTCTGGCTCGCGGCGGACGCTCTCGGCTGCCTGTGGACCGTGGTGTGATGTCTGTCCTCTTGTCTGACTCGCGGCGGACGCTCTCGGCTGCCTGTGGACCGTGGTGTGATGTCTGTCCTCTTGTCTGGCTCGCGGCGGACGCTCTCGGCTGCCTGTGGACCGTGGTGTGATGTCTGTCCTCTTGTCTGGCTCGCGGCGGACGCTCTCGGCTGCCTGTGGACCGTGGTGTGATGTCTGTCCTCTTGTCTGGCTCGCGGCGGACGCTCTCGGCTGCCTGTGGACCGTGGTGTGATGTCTGTCCTCTTGTCTGGCTCGCGGCGGACGCTCTCGGCTGCCTGTGGACCGTGGTGTGATGTCTGTCCTCTTTTCTGGCTCGCGGCGGACGCTCTCGGCTGCCTGTGGACCGTGGTGTGATGTCCGTGACTCTGTCCTCTTGTCTGACTCGCGGCGGACGCTCTCGGCTGCCTGTGGACCGTGGTGTGATGTCTGTCCTCTTGTCTAGCTCGCGGCGGACGCTCTCGGCTGCCTGTGGACCGTGGTGTGATGTATGTCCTCTTGTCTGACTCGCGGCGGACGCTCTCGGCTGCCTGTGGACCGTAGTGTGATGTCTGTCCTCTTGTCTGGCTCGCGGCGGACGCTCTCGGCTGCCTGTGGACCGTGGCGTGATGTCTGTCCTCTTGTCTGACTCGCGGCGGACGCTCTCGGCTGCCTGTGGACCGTGGTGTGATGTCTGTCCTCTTGTCTGGCTCGCGGCGGACGCTCTCGGCTGCCTGTGGACCGTGGTGTGATGTCTGTCCTCTTGTCTGGCTCGCGGCGAACGCTCTCGGCTGCCTGTGGACCGTGGTGTGATGTCTGTCCTCTTGTCTGGCTCGCGGCGGACGCTCTCGGCTGCCTGTGGACCGTGGTGTGATGTCTGTCCTCTTGTCCGACTCGCGGCGGACGCTCTCGGCTGCCTGTGGACCGTGGTGTGATGTCTGTCCTCTTGTCTGGCTCGCGGCGGACGCTCTCGGCTGCCTGTGGACCGTGGTGTGATGTCTGTCCTCTTGTCTGACTCGCGGCGGACGCTCTCGGCTGCCTGTGGACCGTGGTGTAATGTCTGTCCTCTTGTCTGGCTCGCGGCGGACGCTCTCGGCTGCCTGTGGACCGTGGTGTGATGTCTGTCCTCTTGTCTGACTCGCGGCGGACGCTCTCGGCTGCCTGTGGACCGTGGCGTGATGTATGTCCTCTTGTCTGGCTCGCGGCGGACGCTCTCGGCTGCCTGTGGACCGTGGCGTGATGTCTGTCCTCTTGTCTGACTCGCGGCGGACGCTCTCGGCTGCCTGTGGACCGTGGTGTGATGTCTGTCCTCTTGTCTGGCTCGCGGCGGACGCTCTCGGCTGCCTGTGGACCGTGGCGTGATGTATGTCCTCTTGTCTGACTCGCGGCGGTCGCTCTCGGCTGCCTGTGGACCGTGGTGTGATGTCTGTCCTCTTGTCTGGCTCGCGGCGGACGCTCTCGGCTGCCTGTGGACCGTGGTGTGATGTCTGTCCTCTTGTCTGGCTCGCGGCGGACGCTCTCGGCTGCCTGTGGACCGTGGCGTGATGTCTGTCCTCTTGTCTGGCTCGCGGCGGACGCTCTCGGCTGCCTGTGGACCGTGGTGTGATGTCTGTGATTCTGTCCTCTTGTCTGACTCGCGGCGGACGCTCTCGGCTGCCTGTGGACCGTGGCGTGATGTCTGTCCTCTTGTCTGACTCGCGGCGGACGCTCTCGGCTGCCTGTGGACCGTGGTGTGATGTCTGTGATTCTGTCCTCTTGTCTGACTCGCGGCGGACGCTCTCGGCTGCCTGTGGACCGTGGCGTGATGTCTGTCCTCTTGTCTGGCTCGCGGCGGACGCTCTCGGCTGCCTGTGGACCGTGGTGTGATGTCTGTCCTCTTGTCTGGCTCGCGGCGGACGCTCTCGGCTGCCTGTGGACCGTGGTGTGATGTCTGTGATTCTGTCCTCTTGTCTGACTCGCGGCGGACGCTCTCGGCTGCCTGTGGACCGTGGTGTGATGTCTGTCCTCTTGTCTGGCTCGCGGTGGACGCTCTCGGCTGCCTGTGGACCGTGGTGTGATGTCTGTCCTCTTGTCTGGCTCGCGGCGGACGCTCTCGGCTGCCTGTGGACCGTGGTGTGATGTCTGTGATTCTGTCCTCTTGTCTGACTCGCGGCGGACGCTCTCGGCTGCCTGTGGACCGTGGTGTGATGTCTGTCCTCTTGTCTGGCTCGCGGCGGACGCTCTCGGCTGCCTGTGGACCGTGGTGTGATGTCTGTCCTCTTGTCTGACTCGCGGCGGACGCTCTCGGCTGCCTGTGGACCGTGGTGTGATGTCTGTCCTCTTGTCTGACTCGCGGCGGACGCTCTCGGCTGCCTGTGGACCGTGGTGTGATGTCTGTCCTCTTGTCTGACTCGCGGCGGACGCTCTCGGCTGCCTGTGGACCGTGGCGTGATGTCTGTCCTCTTGTCTGACTCGCGGCGGACGCTCTCGGCTGCCTGTGGACCGTGGTGTGATGTCTGTCCTCTTGTCTGGCTCGCGGCGGACGCTCTCGGCTACCTGTGGACCGTGGCGTGATGTATGTCCTCTTGTCTGACTCGCGGCGGACGCTCTCGGCTGCCTGTGGACCGTGGCGTGATGTCTGTCCTCTTGTCTGACTCGCGGCGGTCGCTCTCGGCTGCCTGTGGACCGTGGCGTGATGTCTGTCCTCTTGTCTGGCTCGCGGCGGACGCTCTCGGCTGCCTGTGGACCGTGGTGTGATGTCTGTGATTCTGTCCTCTTGTCTGACTCGCGGCGGACGCTCTCGGCTGCCTGTGGACCGTGGCGTGATGTCTGTCCTCTTGTCTGACTCGCGGCGGACGCTCTCGGCTGCCTGTGGACCGTGGTGTGATGTCTGTGATTCTGTCCTCTTGTCTGACTCGCGGCGGACGCTCTCGGCTGCCTGTGGACCGTGGCGTGATGTCTGTCCTCTTGTCTGGCTCGCGGCGGACGCTCTCGGCTGCCTGTGGACCGTGGTGTGATGTCTGTCCTCTTGTCTGGCTCGCGGCGGACGCTCTCGGCTGCCTGTGGACCGTGGTGTGATGTCTGTGATTCTGTCCTCTTGTCTGACTCGCGGCGGACGCTCTCGGCTGCCTGTGGACCGTGGTGTGATGTCTGTCCTCTTGTCTGGCTCGCGGCGGACGCTCTCGGCTGCCTGTGGACCGTGGTGTGATGTCTGTCCTCTTGTCTGGCTCGCGGCGGACGCTCTCGGCTGCCTGTGGACCGTGGTGTGATGTCTGTGATTCTGTCCTCTTGTCTGACTCGCGGCGGACGCTCTCGGCTGCCTGTGGACCGTGGTGTGATGTCTGTCCTCTTGTCTGGCTCGCGGCGGACGCTCTCGGCTGCCTGTGGACCGTGGTGTGATGTCTGTCCTCTTGTCTGACTCGCGGCGGACGCTCTCGGCTGCCTGTGGACCGTGGTGTGATGTCTGTCCTCTTGTCTGACTCGCGGCGGACGCTCTCGGCTGCCTGTGGACCGTGGTGTGATGTCTGTCCTCTTGTCTGACTCGCGGCGGACGCTCTCGGCTGCCTGTGGACCGTGGCGTGATGTCTGTCCTCTTGTCTGACTCGCGGCGGACGCTCTCGGCTGCCTGTGGACCGTGGTGTGATGTCTGTCCTCTTGTCTGGCTCGCGGCGGACGCTCTCGGCTACCTGTGGACCGTGGCGTGATGTATGTCCTCTTGTCTGACTCGCGGCGGACGCTCTCGGCTGCCTGTGGACCGTGGCGTGATGTCTGTCCTCTTGTCTGACTCGCGGCGGTTGCTCTCGGCTGCCTGTGGACCGTGGTGTGATGTCTGTCCTCTTGTCTGACTCGCGGCGGACGCTCTCGGCTGCCGACAGGCACCGCTGGCTGAGGACGGCAAACCGTGCACCATCATCGGCGATGTGTGGATCCACCCGACGGCCACCATCCACCCTTCCGCCGTGGTACGCTGACAGTCGACACGAGGGGGACTGGTGCCCACGTCTGGTGTGCGAGGGGAGGGAGAGTTGTAGTCGTTTGGAACATGGGGTTAAACCATTCACTTAAGGTAAGGAGGTCAGCAATTCAATAGTTATGTTTGACAAAATGTAATCCATTTCGGAACTCTACGGCCCTGTTTTGAGGCTCAGTGTCTGGTATTGACATATGTTATAATAAACATCTGTGTTACTGGTCTCTGCCAACTACATGCGAGCCTTCTAACCTCAAACTCTTCGCTTTCTGCAGTTGGGGCCGAACGTGAGCGTCGGCCGGAACGCCGAGGTGGGTGAGGGGGTGCGGATCCGGGAGACGATCGTGCTGGGCGCGGCGCGTGTGAGGGAGCACTCTCTGGTGCTGCACTCGGTGCTCGGCTGGGACAGCGTGGTCGGCGCCTGGTCCCGCATCGAGGGCACGCCCTGCGACCCCGACCCCAACAAGCCGTTCGCCAAGATGGACAATGTGTCGCTGTTCAGCGGCGACGGCAAACTCAACCCGTCAATCACCATACTCGGTAGGTTTCAGCGGCGACGGCAAACTCAACCCGTCAATCACCATACTCGGTAGGTTTCAGTGCCGGAGTGAACTCAACCCGTCAATCACCATACTCGGTAGGTTTCAGCGGCGACGGCAAACTCAACCCGTCAATCACCATACTCGGTAGGGCTCAGCGGCGACGGCAAACTCAACCCGTCAATCACCATACTCGGTAGGTTTCAGTGCCGGAGTGAACTCAACCCGTCAATCACCATACTCGGTAGGGTTCAGCGGCGACGGCAAATTCAACCCGTCAATCACCATACTCGGTAGGGCTCAGCGGCGACGGAAAACTCAACCCGTCAATCACCATACTCGGTAGGTTTCAGCGGCGACGGCAAACTCAACCCGTCAATCACCATACTCGGTAGGGCTCAGCGGCGACGGCAAACTCAACCCGTCAATCACCATACTCGGTAGGGCTCAGCGGCGACGGCAAACTCAACCCGCCAATCACCATACTCGGTAGGTTTCAGTGCCGGAGTGAACTCAACCCGTCAATCACCATACTCGGTAGGGCTCAGTGCCGGAGTGAACTCAACCCGTCAATCACCATACTCGGTAGGTTTCAGTGCCGGAGTGAACTCAACCCGTCAATCACCATACTCGGTAGGGATCAGTGCCGGAGTGAACTCAACCCGTCAATCACCATACTCGGTAGGTTTCAGTGCCGGAGTGAACTCAACCCGTCAATCACCATACTCGGTAGGTTTCAG
The DNA here is from genome assembly GCA_036785665.1 of Chirona hameri. Taxonomy (NCBI): domain Eukaryota; kingdom Metazoa; phylum Arthropoda; class Thecostraca; order Balanomorpha; family Balanidae; genus Chirona; species Chirona hameri. Next base: position 36,633 of record JAXIVJ010006093.1, on the reverse strand, counting down.
TGCCGGAGTGAACTCAACCCGTCAATCACCATACTCGGTAGGTTTCAGTGCCGGAGTGAACTCAACCCGTCAATCACCATACTCGGTAGGGCTCAGTGCCGGAGTGAATTCAACCCGTCAATCACCATACTCGGTAGGGCTCAGTGCCGAAGTGAACTCAACCCGTCAATCACCATACTCGGTAGGTTTCAGTGCCGGAGTGAACTCAACCCGTCAATCACCATACTCGGTAGGTTTTAGCGGCGACGGCAAACTCAACCCGTCAATTACCATACTCGGTAGGGATCAGTGCCGGAGTGAACTCAACCCGTCAATCACCATACTCGGTAGGGCTCAGTGCCGGAGTGAACTCAACCCGTCAATCACCATACTCGGTAGGTTTCAGTGCCGGAGTGAACTCAACCCGTCAATCACCATACTCGGTAGGTTTTAGCGGCGACGGCAAACTCAACCCGTCAATCACCATACTCGGTAGGTTTCAGTGCCGGAGTGAACTCAATCCGTCAATCACCATACTCGGTAGGTTTCAGTGCCGGAGTGAACTCAACCCGTCAATCACCATACTCGGTAGGGCTCAGTGCCGGAGTGAACTCAACCCGTCAATCACCATACTCGGTAGGTTTCAGCGGCGACGGCAAACTCAACCCGTCAATCACCATACTCGGTAGGTTTCAGTACCGGAGTGAACTCAACCCGTCAATCACCATACTCGGTAGGTTTCAGCGGCGACGGCAAACTCAACCCGTCAATCACCATACTCGGTAGGTTTCAGTGCCGGAGTGAACTCAATCCGTCAATCACCATACTCGGTAGGTTTCAGTGCCGGAGTGAACTCAACCCGTCAATCACCATACTCGGTAGGGCTCAGTGCCGGAGTGAACTCAACCCGTCAATCACCATACTCGGTAGGGCTCAGTGCCGGAGTGAACTCAACCCGTCAATCACCATACTCGGTAGGTTTCCGTGCCGGAGTGAACTCAACCCGTCAATCACCATACTCGGTAGGGCTCAGTGCCGGAGTGAACTCAACCCGTCAATCACCATACTCGGTAGGGCTCAGTGCCGGAGTGAACTCAACCCATCAATCACCATACTCGGTAGGTTTCAGTGCCAGAGTGAACTCAACCCGTCAATCACCATACTCGGTAGGGATCAGTGCCGGAGTGAACTCAACCCGTCAATCACCATACTCGGTAGGGCTCAGTGCCGGAGTGAACTCAACCCGTCAATCACCATACTCGGTAGGTTTCAGTGCCGGAGTGAACTTAACCCGTCAATCACCATACTCGGTAGGGCTCAGTGCCGGAGTGAACTCAACCCGTCAATCACCATACTCGGTAGGGCTCAGTGCCGGAGTGAACTCAACCCGTCAATCACCATACTCGGTAGGTTTCAGTGCCAGAGTGAACTCAACCCGTCAATCACCATACTCGGTAGGGCTCAGTGCCGGAGTGAACTCAACCCGTCAATCACCATACTCGGTAGGGCTCAGTGCCGGAGTGAACTCAACCCGTCAATCACCATTATCGGTAGGGTTCAGTGCCGTAGTGAACTCACCCGTCAATCACCATACTCGGTAGGTTTCAGTGCCGGAGTGAACTCAACCCGTCAATCACCATACTCGGTAGGGCTCAGTGCCGGAGTGAACTCAACCCGTCAATCACCATACTCGGTAGGTTTCAGTGCCGGAGTGAACTCAACCCGTCAATCACCATACTCGGTAGGGCTCAGTGCCGGAGTGAGCTCAATCCGTCAATCACCATACTCGGTAGGTTTCAGTGCCGGAGTGAACTCAACCCGTCAATCACCATACTCGGTAAGTTTCAGTGTCGGAGTGAACTCAACCCGTCAATCACCATACTCGGTAGGTTTCAGTGTCGGAGTGAACTCAACCCGTCAATCACCATACTCGGTAGGTTTTAGTGTCGGAGTGAACTCAACCCGTCAATCACCATACTCGGTAGGGCTCAGTGCCGGAGTAAACTCAACCCGTCAATCACCGTACTCGGTAGGTTTCAGTGCCGGAGTGAACTTAACCCGTCAATCACCATACTCGGTAGGGCTCAGTGCCGGAGTGAACTCAACCCATCAATCACCATACTCGGTAGGTTTCAGTACCGGAGTGAACTCAACCCGTCAATCACCATACTCGGTAGGTTTCAGTGCCGGAGTGAACTCAACCCGTCAATCACCATACTCGGTAGGGATCAGTGCCGGAGTGAACTCAACCCGTCAATCACCATACTCGGTAGGTTTCAGTGCCGGAGTGAACTCAACCCGTCAATCACCATACTCGGTAGGTTTCAGTGCCGGAGTGAACTCAACCCGTCAATCACCATACTCGGTAGGGCTCAGTGCCGGAGTGAACTCAACCCGTCAATCACCATACTCGGTAGGTTTCGGTGCCGGAGTGAACTCAACCCGTCAATCACCATACTCGGTAGGGCTCAGTGCCGGAGTGAACTCAACCCGTCAATCACCATACTCGGTAGGTTTCAGTGCCGGAGTGAACTCAACCCGTCAATCACCATACTCGGTAGGTTTCAGTGCCGGAGTGAACTCAACCCGTCAATCACCATTATCGGTAGGGTTCAGTGCCGGAGTGAACTCAATCCGTCAATCACCATACTCGGTAGGGCTCAGTGCCGGAGTGAACTCAATCCGTCAATCACCATACTCGGTAGGTTTCAGTGCCGGAGTGGTACGTGGTCGGTGGTTGGGAGTTCGGACTGTCCGGATCTGTGAACGATGTAGGCCCGTCACTAACCTTGGAATGAGTCAGCTATCGTAGTCCTCACTGAATACGTGATTTTTCTCACATAAGCGGCCGACCCGACCGACCGACCATAGCGCTTTTGAGGAGCTTATATCTTTGTAATATGTAATATGTAATCCCGCATCCGATTGACAAGCGGTCTTCACCATCTGATCTGATTCAATCAATTATGTTATTGACATGTTTCGTCTCACGGGAGGGATCAGCATGGTGCGTGGCACGTGCCGACCACACTACTGACAATGTCGCGCAAGTCAAACTCTGGATCACACTTCACGTGCGCAAGTGCACACCCCTGTTCCGTTACTCAGAAACGGCTGGAACGATTAAGTGAAATTTGGTGCGTGGTTTCGTTTCTACGGGCTCGCTCGTCCTTCGCCGATTAATGCGTCTTACTGGTGTTAGAAATCGTAGCGTATCGTGGAAAGTCTAGCAGTCATAGAAAGTATAGCCGGATTTAAAATAATTTTAGTTTTCCAGTGATACCGGAGACGAGTCTCACCGTGTGGGGGAGGGGAGGTAATTTTTGCTGACGTAGGGCGCCCGTAGCTGTTATACTCTTACTGGCTCGCTGACTAACGGTTTATCGGTTTTGGCTCCGGGTATTTCGCGTAACCGGTCAGCAGTATCGGCTGAACCGGGTCTAGGAACTTAAGTTGCTCTGTAAATCTCAGTTTCTCACCTCCCTTTGCTCTGATAACATCACCGAACTCTTCGTTTTCCCAGGTTGTAACGTGAACGTAGCGCCGGAGAAGATCGTCCTGAACTGCATCATCCTCCCACACAAGGACCTGGTGCGCAGCTACAAAAACGAAATCCTGCTCTAGCCAGCGGCGACGGGAGCGTGATATGCAGTACTACAAAGAGGAACCCGTCGTCGCAGCGGCGGCGAAACCAGCGCTTGATACACGAATTGCTACAAAGGGAGCCGCTCGCTGGTGTCCGGGAGGACACAGAGTCGCGGCGCGCAACTGCGGCAAGCCCTCCGTCGTGGAAGGAAGTAAAACAGAGTGTGCTGCTGTAGACGCACATCTATCATCGTCATCATCATCGTCAGCTTGAGGGGACACGCCGCCGGACACGGATGGGTGCGCTACACTCATTTATTAGTGATTCTGCGCGACGTGACTGGTATGCGACACCACGGTGCCGGCTGTGTGCATTGACACGGTCTGGACGTCCAGCTCGTGTTGTGTGCACGTTGGCGGTGTTGCGTGGCTTTAACTTGGCCAGACTTGGTCAGTACCGCAGTTCGTGGCGGACGTGGCCTCTCTCTCAGCTGTTGAAGTCGTTCAGCTCACGGTCGCTGGACGGCCCAAACTTCTCTGTCGTCTTCAGTGAATCTGCTGGCAGTCCGTCGCGCCAGTGTGGGGCGATTTAGGGGACGTGGGCAAGGTTCAGTCTTGGTGCCCGGTCAAGTGGCCAGCTTTATTATGGAATTGATGTCTGTTTTTACAGACGTGAAGTGGTGGTCGCAGACGTAGTGTTACGCACTAGGTGCCGACGTATGCCGTCCTGAGGTTTGGGAAATGGTGAGCCCGGCGAGGTTATTCTGCTTTATGCAGAAATTATGGGGTCTTTCGAGGGATTCGTCCGGTGGCGCGACACTTTTTTGGTGTCGCGATGTTTCGTGCTTGGGTGTTGGACCTTCTCTGTTATATTGCCAGTGTCCCAAAATTCCATTTTTGCTTGGGTGTCAGAGTGGAAAATTCGAGCCAAACAAGACGAGAGTGGAAAATTATGTAGAAAATGGTACAATATTGATTTCTGTTTAGAATATAAAAGGCAGTAGTTTTCGTTGAAATCATGTACTTTTAGTCAATATTTATGCCAGAATCAATATCACAATTCATAATTTGGGAGTGGAAAATGAACTGAAATGGGGAATGAGAGTGGAAAATACTTCAAATTTGGGTGTCATTTCCCACCCAAATCGTTAAATTTGGGGACACTGTATATTGCTGTCTCATTTTATCAGTATATTTTCTGTTGGTGCTATGCCAGCAAGATACCAGGAATTTGTCCTTTAGTGCAATGCTGACTTATGGTGCCAGAAGAAAAAAAAACGCAAGCAAAGTGTACGAGGTGTCTGTATTTGTCAGGGAAGTACGAACGAATGATTGATTTACCCGAGAATGCCCGCTGCGGAGGCCAACTTCGCGTTCAGTTTGGTAACATAATCCCTGCAGGTGATAATTCCTGTGATAACACAACTCACATTACTTCAGAGGCAGTCACATCGGTGGGCGCAGGCGAGACCAAGCACGTGCTTTGTGAGATCGAAACGATTCGTTCCACTCGGCAGTTCCCTTAGCGACAGTGACAATTAGGCAATCCACACGGCACTCGAACTCGCGGCGGCCAGCCGTCGCTACACTGACCAGTTATCTGATGCGGTGCGCTCAGTTCGTCACCACCGCCGTATACTCGTTAGTTTTTTCCGTGATCAAACAAACATGTTGATGCCGGACTATATGGATACAACGCTCACCAGCGTATCACAGCCAGCGCCACGGCGGCCGCAGATGTTACCCGTTACACACACACACACACACACACGCGCAGCCTGGTCACTTCGCGGACCGGTCACACCCCCACTGTATCCTGGACGTCCAGTGGTACCCTGGACTGTAACGCTGTACCGAATGTACTCCGTACCGACTGTACACCGGACTCTGCGCTCTCCGCTGCAGTCCCTGCAGGACCGTCCACAGCGCGAAGGGGTGAGCAGGCGTCGCCGGTCCGACGGACGACGCGACACGGGGGGGGGGGGGGGGGGGGGGGCGAGCAGGCGTCGGAGAGGTCCGACGGACGACACGGCACGGACGACGCGACACGGCGCGACACGGCACGGCACGGACGACGTAATATCAGAAGGTAGTAGGCCTCACTCGGCGAGCCAGACTCGACCGGTCGGTGAGCTTCTTCACAGCACTGCAGGACGGTGACCAGGGGACCGTCCGTCCGAGCTACCGCATCCCTTCATAACACTGTAGGGCGGTGGCTGGAGGACCGTCCACAGTACCCCGTCACAGCACTGTAGGACGGTGTTTAGCCAGGGACCGTTCGTCCAGCCAGCTGTAGCGCCAGTCTACAGGTCGTCAGTCACAGCGCTGTAGGACGGTGTCCAGCAGGGAGCCCTTCTGACCGGCACCTACAGCACGCCGTCGCAGCCGATGGCGGCGCCGTTGGTGACGGCGTGCATCACCAGATGTCGCCAGTGCTCGTCGGCGGCCAGCAGCTCTGGGTTACCGATTACGATCATCAGACACTTGGCACGCGTGATGGCCACGTTGAAACGGCGCGGACTCTGCGGGCACACAGCGGGTGGGAGGGGACGGGGCAGTGTGAGTTAAAACGGCGCGGACTCTGCGGGCACACAGCGGGTGGGAGGGAACGGGGCAGTGTGAGGCAGCGCGGATATATTCAGCGGGATGGCTGAAATGTTGCGGGGATATACCAGTAAAAATAGGCCTGGAACACGGACAGAAAACATCTTATCGGGCGTTTTGGCAAAAATATCAAGCAGCGACCTCAAGGAAGGAGACACAGAGACAAAACTGTTAACGTATCGCCAAATTGACTAGGTAAAACTAAGGAACTGCAACAAATTACAACGTTTGACATCCAGGTAAAACAGCAACTCAATGCACATTCTCGCCTCGTCAGACGTCATCGTGACGTCACGGGCGGCGGCGGCGGGCGTTACCTGCATGAAGCCGAGCCGGAAGATGACGTCATGCTGCAGGGTGACGGTGGACGAGCGGACCGTGGTGAGGACAATCACCTCCCGCTCCTGGCCCTGGAACTCCTCCACAGAGCCCACCTGTAACAGCGTCACTGGTGAGGACAATCACCTCCCGCTCCTGGCCCTGGAACTCCTCCACAGAGCCCACCTGTAACAGCGTCACTGGTGAGGACAATCACCTCCCGCTCCTGGCCCTGGAACTCCTCCACAGAGCCCACCTGTAACAGCGTCACTGGTGAGGACAATCACCTCCCGCTCCTGGCCCTGGAACTCCTCCACAGAGCCCACCTGTAACAGCGTCACTGGTGAGGACAATCACCTCCCGCTCCTGGCCCTGGAACTCCTCCACAGAGCCCACCTGTAACAGGGCGTCACTGGTGAGGACAATCACCTCCCGCTCCTGGAACTTCTCCACAGAGCCCACCTGTAACAGCGTCACTGGTGAGGACAATCACCTCCCGCTCCTGGCCCTGGAACTCCTCCACAGAGCCCACCTGTAACAGCGTCACTGGTGAGGACAATCACCTCCCGCTCCTGGCCCTGGAACTCCTCCACAGAGCCCACCTGTGACAGGGCGTCACTGGTGAGGACAATCACCTCCCGCTCCTGGAACTCCTCCACAGAGCCCACCTGTAACAGCGTCACTGGTGAGGACAATCACCTCCCGCTCCTGGCCCTGGAACTCCTCCACAGAGCCCACCTGTAACAGCGTCACTGGTGAGGACAATCACCTCCCGCTCCTGGCCCTGGAACTCCTCCACAGAGCCCACCTGTAACAGGGCGTCACTGGTGAGGACAATCACCTCCCGCTCCTGGAACTCCTCCACAGAGCCCACCTGTAACAGCGTCACTGGTGAGGACAATCACCTCCCGCTCCTGGCCCTGGAACTCCTCCACAGAGCCCACCTGCGACAGAGCGTCACTGGTGAGGACAATCACCTTCCACTCCTGGCCCTGGAACTCCTCCACAGAGCCCACCTGTAACAGGGCGTCACTGGTGAGGACAATCACCTCCCGCTCCTGGCCCTGGAACTCCTCCACAGAGCCCACCTGTAACATAGCGGACCGTGGTGAGGACAATCACCTCCCGCTCCTGGCCCTGGAACTCCTCCACAGAGCCCACCTGTAACAGGGCGTCACTGGTGAGGACAATCACCTCCCGCTCCTGGCCCTGGAACTCCTCCACAGAGCCCACCTGTAACAGAGCGACACTGGTGAGGACAATCACCTCCCGCTCCTGGCCCTGGAACTCCTCCACAGAGCCCACCTGTAACAGAGCGGCACTGGTGAGGACAATCACCTCCGCTCCTGGCCCTGGAACTCCTCCACAGAGCCCACCTGTAACAGCGTCACTGGTGAGGACAATCACCTCCCGCTCCTGGCCCTGGAACTTCTCCACAGAGCCCACCTGCGACAGAGCGGCACTGGTGAGGACAATCACCTCCCGCTCCTGGCCCTGGAACTCCTCCACAGAGCCCACCTGTAACAGAGCGGCACTGGTGAGGACAATCATCTCCCGCTCCTGGCCCTGGAACTCCTCCACAGAGCCCACCTGTAACATAGCGGACCGTGGTGCGGACAATCACCTCCCGCTCCTGGCCCTGGAACTCCTCCACAGAGCCCACCTGTAACATAGCGGACCGTGGTGAGGACAATCACCTCCCGCTCCTGGCCCTGGAACTCCTCCACAGAGCCCACCTGTAACATAGCGGACCGTGGTGAGGACAATCACCTCCCGCTCCTGGCCCTGGAACTCCTCCACAGAGCCCACCTGTAACAGGGCGTCACTGGTGAGGACAATCACCTCCCGCTCCTGGCCCTGGAACTCCTCCACAGAGCCCACCTGTAACATAGCGGACCGTGGTGAGGACAATCACCTCCCGCTCCTGGCCCTGGAACTCCTCCACAGAGCCCACCTGTAACAGAGCGCCATTGGTGAGGACAATCACCTCCCGCTCCTGGCCCTGGAACTCCTCCACAGAGCTCACCTGTAACATAGCGGACCGTGGTGAGGACAATCACCTCCCGCTCCTGGCCCTGGAACTCCTCCACAGAGCCCACCTGTAACAGAGCGTCACTGGTGAGGACAATCACCTCCCGCTCCTGGCCCTGGAACTTCTCCACAGAGCCCACCTGTGACAGAGCGTCACTGGTGAGGACAATCACCTCCCGCTCCTGGCCCTGGAACTTCTCCACAGAGCCCACCTGTAACAGAGCGTCACTGGTGAGGACAATCACCTCCCGCTCCTGGCCCTGGAACTCCTCCACAGAGCCCACCTGTAACAGCGTCACTGGTGAGGACAATCACCTCCCGCTCCTGGCCCTGGAACTTCTCCACAGAGCCCACCTGTAACATAGCGGACCGTGGTGAGGACAATCACCTCCCGCTCCTGGCCCTGGAACTCCTCCACAGAGCCCACCTGTAACAGAGCGTCACTGGTGAGGACAATCACCTCCCGCTCCTGGCCCTGGAACTTCTCCACAGAGCCCACCTGTAACAGAGCGTCACTGGTGAGGACAATCACCTCCCGCTCCTGGCCCTGGAACTTCTCCACAGAGCCCACCTGTAACAGAGCGTCACTGGTGAGGACAATCACCTCCCGCTCCTGGCCCTGGAACTTCTCCACAGAGCCCACCTGTGACAGAGCGTCACTGGTGAGGACAATCACCTCCCGCTCCTGGCCCTGGAACTCCTCCACAGAGCCCACCTGTGACAGAGCGTCACTGGTGAGGACAATCACCTCCCGCTCCTGGAACTTCTCCACAGAGCCCACCTGTAACATAGCGGACCGTGGTGAGGACAATCACCTCCCGCTCCTGGCCCTGGAACTCCTCCACAGAGCCCACCTGTAACATAGCGGACCGTGGTGAGGACAATCACCTCCCGCTCCTGGCCCTGGAACTCCTCCACAGAGCCCACCTGTAACAGGGCGTCACTGGTGAGGACAATCACCTCCCGCTCCTGGCCCTGGAACTCCTCCACAGAGCCCACCTGTAACAGAGCGGCACTGGTGAGGACAATCACCTCCCGCTCCTGGCCCTGGAACTCCTCCACAGAGCCCACCTGTAACAGCGTCACTGGTGAGGACAATCACCTCCCGCTCCTGGCCCTGGAACTTCTCCACAGAGCCCACCTGCGACAGAGCGGCACTGGTGAGGACAATCACCTCCCGCTCCTGGCCCTGGAACTCCTCCACAGAGCCCACCTGTAACAGAGCGGCACTGGTGAGGACAATCATCTCCCGCTCCTGGCCCTGGAACTCCTCCACAGAGCCCACCTGTAACATAGCGGACCGTGGTGCGGACAATCACCTCCCGCTCCTGGCCCTGGAACTCCTCCACAGAGCCCACCTGTAACATAGCGGACCGTGGTGAGGACAATCACCTCCCGCTCCTGGCCCTGGAACTCCTCCACAGAGCCCACCTGTAACATAGCGGACCGTGGTGAGGACAATCACCTCCCGCTCCTGGCCCTGGAACTCCTCCACAGAGCCCACCTGTAACAGGGCGTCACTGGTGAGGACAATCACCTCCCGCTCCTGGCCCTGGAACTCCTCCACAGAGCCCACCTGTAACATAGCGGACCGTGGTGGACAATCACCTCCCGCTCCTGGCCCTGGAACTCCTCCACAGAGCCCACCTGTAACAGGGCGCCATTGGTGAGGACAATCACCTCCCGCTCCTGGCCCTAGAACTCCACAGAGCCCACCTGTAACATAGCGGACCGTGGTGAGGACAATCACCTCCCGCTCCTGGCCCTGGAACTCCTCCACAGAGCCCACCTGTAACAGAGCGCCATTGGTGAGGACAATCACCTCCCGCTCCTGGCCCTGGAACTCCTCCACAGAGCCCACCTGTAACATAGCGGACCGTGGTGAGGACAATCACCTCCCGCTCCTGGCCCTGGAACTCCTCCACAGAGCCCACCTGTAACAGAGCGTCACTGGTGAGGACAATCACCTCCCGCTCCTGGCCCTGGAACTTCTCCACAGAGCCCACCTGTGACAGAGCGTCACTGGTGAGGACAATCACCTCCCGCTCCTGGCCCTGGAACTTCTCCACAGAGCCCACCTGTAACAGAGCGTCACTGGTGAGGACAATCACCTCCCGCTCCTGGCCCTGGAACTCCTCCACAGAGCCCACCTGTAACAGCGTCACTGGTGAGGACAATCACCTCCCGTTCCTGGCCCTGGAACTTCTCCACAGAGCCCACCTGTAACATAGCGGACCGTGGTGAGGACAATCACCTCCCGCTCCTGGCCCTGGCACTCCTCCACAGAGCCCACCTGTAACAGAGCGTCACTGGTGAGGACAATCACCTCCCGCTCCTGGCCCTGGAACTTCTCCACAGAGCCCACCTGTAACAGAGCGTCACTGGTGAGGACAATCACCTCCCGCTCCTGGCCCTGGAACTTCTCCACAGAGCCCACCTGTAACAGAGCGTCACTGGTGAGGACAATCACCTCCCGCTCCTGGCCCTGGAACTTCTCCACAGAGCCCACCTGTGACAGAGCGTCACTGGTGAGGACAATCACCTCCCGCTCCTGGCCCTGGAACTCCTCCAGAGCCCACCTGTGACAGAGCGTCACTGGTGAGGACAATCACCTCCCGCTCCTGGAACTTCTCCACAGAGCCCACCTGTAACATAGCGGACCGTGGTGAGGACAATCACCTCCCGCTCCTGGCCCTGGAACTCCTCCACAGAGCCCACCTGTAACATAGCGGACCGTGGTGAGGACAATCACCTCCCGCTCCTGGCCCTGGAACTCCTCCACAGAGCCCACCTGTAACAGCGTCACTGGTGAGGACAATCACCTCCCGCTCCTGGCCCTGGAACTTCTCCACAGAGCCCACCTGTAACATAGCGGACCGTGGTGAGGACAATCACCTCCCGCTCCTGGCCCTGGAACTTCTCCACAGAGCCCACCTGTAACAGAGCGTCACTGGTGAGGACAATCACCTCCCGCTCCTGGCCCTGGAACTTCTCCACAGAGCCCACCTGTAACAGAGCGTCACTGGTGAGGACAATCACCTCCCGCTCCTGGCCCTGGAACTTCTCCACAGAGCCCACCTGTGACAGAGCGTCACTGGTGAGGACAATCACCTCCCGCTCCTGGCCCTGGAACTCCTCCACAGAGCCCACCTGTGACAGAGCGTCACTGGTGAGGACAATCACCTCCCGCTCCTGGAACTTCTCCACAGAGCCCACCTGTAACATAGCGGACCGTGGTGAGGACAATCACCTCCCGCTCCTGGCCCTGGAACTCCTCCACAGAGCCCACCTGTAACATAGCGGACCGTGGTGAGGTGAATCACCTCCCGCTCCTGGCCCTGGAACTCCTCCACAGAGCCCACCTGTAACAGCGGCACTGGTGAGGACAATCACCTCCCGCTCCTGGCCCTGGAACTCCTCCACAGAGCCCACCTGTAACAGAGCGGCACTGGTGAGGACAATCACCTCCCGCTCCTGGCCCTGGAACTCCTCCACAGAGCCCACCTGTAACAGCGTCACTGGTGAGGACAATCACCTCCCGCTCCTGGCCCTGTAACTTCTCCACAGAGCCCACCTGCGACAGAGCGGCACTGGTGAGGACAATCACCTCCCGCTCCTGGCCCTGGAACTCCTCCACAGAGCCCACCTGTAACAGAGCGGCACTGGTGAGGACAATCATCTCCCGCTCCTGGCCCTGGAACTCCTCCACAGAGCCCACCTGTAACATAGCGGACCGTGGTGCGGACAATCACCTCCCGCTCCTGGCCCTGGAACTCCTCCACAGAGCCCACCTGTAACATAGCGGACCGTGGTAAGGACAATCACCTCCCGCTCCTGGCCCTGGAACTCCTCCACAGAGCCCACCTGTAACATAGCGGACCGTGGTGAGGACAATCACCTCCCGCTCCTGGCCCTGGAACTCCTCCACAGAGCCCACCTGTAACAGGGCGTCACTGGTGAGGACAATCACCTCCCGCTCCTGGCCCTGGAACTCCTCCACAGAGCCCACCTGTAACATAGCGGACCGTGGTGGACAATCACCTCCCGCTCCTGGCCCTGGAACTCCTCCACAGAGCCCACCTGTAACAGGGCGCCATTGGTGAGGACAATCACCTCCCGCTCCTGGCCCTGGAACTCCACAGAGCCCACCTGTAACATAGCGGACCGTGGTGAGGACAATCACCTCCCGCTCCTGGCCCTGGAACTCCTCCACAGAGCCCACCTGTAACAGAGCGCCATTGGTGAGGACAATCACCTCCCGCTCCTGGCCCTGGAACTCCTCCACAGAGCCCACCTGTAACATAGCGGACCGTGGTGAGGACAATCACCTCCCGCTCCTGGCCCTGGAACTCCTCCACAGAGCCCACCTGTAACAGAGCGTCACTGGTGAGGACAATCACCTCCCGCTCCTGGCCCTGGAACTTCTCCACAGAGCCCACCTGTGACAGAGCGTCACTGGTGAGGACAATCACCTCCCGCTCCTGGCCCTGGAACTTCTCCACAGAGCCCACCTGTAACAGAGCGTCACTGGTGAGGACAATCACCTCCCGCTCCTGGCCCTGGAACTCCTCCACAGAGCCCACCTGTAACAGCGTCACTGGTGAGGACAATCACCTCCCGCTCCTGGCCCTGGAACTTCTCCACAGAGCCCACCTGTAACATAGCGGACCGTGGTGAGGACAATCACCTCCCGCTCCTGGCCCTGGAACTCCTCCACAGAGCCCACCTGTAACAGAGCGTCACTGGTGAGGACAATCACCTCCCGCTCCTGGCCCTGGAACTTCTCCACAGAGCCCACCTGTAACAGAGCGTCACTGGTGAGGACAATCACCTCCCGCTCCTGGCCCTGGAACTTCTCCACAGAGCCCACCTGTAACAGAGCGTCACTGGTGAGGACAATCACCTCCCGCTCCTGGCCCTGGAACTTCTCCACAGAGCCCACCTGTGACAGAGCGTCACTGGTGAGGACAATCACCTCCCGCTCCTGGCCCTGGAACTCCTCCACAGAGCCCACCTGTGACAGAGCGTCACTGGTGAGGACAATCACCTCCCGCTCCTGGAACTTCTCCACAGAGCCCACCTGTAACATAGCGGACCGTGGTGAGGACAATCACCTCCCGCTCCTGGCCCTGGAACTCCTCCACAGAGCCCACCTGTAACATAGCGGACCGTGGTGAGGACAATCACCTCCCGCTCCTGGCCCTGGAACTCCTCCACAGAGCCCACCTGTAACAGCGTCACTGGTGAGGACAATCACCTCCCGCTCCTGGCCCTGGAACTTCTCCACAGAGCCCACCTGTAACATAGCGGACCGTGGTGAGGACAATCACCTCCCGCTCCTGGCCCTGGAACTTCTCCACAGAGCCCACCTGTAACAGAGCGTCACTGGTGAGGACAATCACCTCCCGCTCCTGGCCCTGGAACTCCTCCACAGAGCCCACCTGTGACAGAGCGTCACTGGTGAGGACAATCACCTCCCGCTCCTGGCCCTGGAACTTCTCCACAGAGCCCACCTGTGACAGAGCGTCACTGGTGAGGACAATCACCTCCCGCTCCTGGCCCTGGAACTCCTCCACAGAGCCCACCTGTAACATAGTGGACCGTGGTGAGGACAATCACCTCCCGCTCCTGGCCCTGGAACTCCTCCACAGAGCCCACCTGTAACATAGCGGACCGTGGTGAGGACAATCACCTCCCGCTCCTGGCCCTGGAACTCCTCCACAGAGCCCACCTGTAACAGCGGACCGTGGTGAGGACAATCACCTCCCGCTCCTGGCCCTGGAACTCCTCCACAGAGGCCACCTGTAACATAGCGGACCGTGGTGAGGACAATCACCTCCCGCTCCTGGCCCTGGAACTCCTCCACAGAGCCCACCTGTAACATAGCGGACCGTGGTGAGGACAATCACCTCCCGCTCCTGGCCCTGGAACTCCTCCACAGAGCCCACCTGTAACAGGGCGTCACGTGACACAGGGATGCGGCTTACTGCACAGCGGCCGGCACGTTATTCTCACTAGCGGACGAATTTTGCATCACGGCACATGCTGACTTGCATTTTAAATATACACCGCTTATGGATCGATGTTCTTTGGTGATGTGATATATTCCGCGTGTCGGACACCCGTGATCGTCACACTAGGCAGAACGGTAGTCTGTATGTGCCCAGGTCCCGAACGGAGATGGGCCGCCGGCGCTTCCTTAGCCGTGCGCCGCAGCAGTACAACCAGCTACCACCGGACTTGACACGGCTCCCGGTACCCGTGTTCAGCAGACACCTCAGGCGCCACCTGTGCCGGGACCTGGGCTGAGAACCTGTTCTGCCGGCGTTGAGCTTGTCTTCTTATATCTTATACGACAGGCATGTATGGAATGTGTGCGTGTGTGTCTGTTTGTGAGCATGTTTTGGACCACCCTCCTCGTATGTTTTATCTTTTTGACGAGAGGCCGTAAGAGCCACAAGTTTATTGTGGATGGTCTCAATATATGTCTATGTCTATGTCTATTGACTTGTGGCTTAGGCTGAATGCGTCAGTGGTCCTTAACGGGGATTCACATTGTCCCAAATCCTCCAATGGCATACGTATAGTGAAGGTGAAGAGTATAATATACCCGCGATGAACCAAATGACACTAGTTCCGCGCTGGTAGTTGTGGTAGTTTCGCGCACCGACTCGCATCTGATCCAGTTTGAGGATCCACTCCAGAAAACAAAAACGACGACAGCACCCCGGTCAGCACACCAGCCAATCTGACCGTGCAGTGACGTCACTAATCCTCTGGTCCTGTCCGGTCACCATAGAGGCCGACCCGACTGACCGGTCTGCTACATACCGGATTGGAGGTGCGGTCTGCGGTCAGCTCAACAGCCGGCCGTCTGTGCTGAACCGTCAGCTCAACAGCCGACAGTCTGTGTGCTGAACCGTCAGCTCAACAGCCGGCCGTCTGTGCTGAACCGTCAGCTCAACAGCCGGCCGTCTGTGCTGAACCGTCAGCTCAACAGCCGGCAGTCCGTGCTGAACCGTCAGCTCAACAGCCGGCCGTCTGTGCTGAACCGTCAGCTCAACAGCCGGCCGTCTGTGCTGAACCGTCAGCTCAACAGCCGACAGTCTGTGTGCTGAACCGTCAGCTCAACAGCCGGCCGTCTGTGCTGAACCGTCAGCTCAACAGCCGGCAGTCTGTGTGCTGAACCGTCAGCTCAACAGCCGGCAGTCTGTGTGCTGAACCGTCAGCTCAACAGCCGGCCGTCTGTGCTGAACCGTCAGCTCAACAGCCGACCGTCTGTGCTGAACCGTCAGCTCAACAGCCGGCAGTCTGTGTGCTGAACCGTCAGCTCAACAGCCGGCAGTCTGTGTGCTGAACCGTCAGCTCAACAGCCGGCAGTCTGTGTGCTGAACCGTCAGCTCAACAGCCGGCAGTCTGTGTGCTGAACCGTCAGCTCAACAGCCGACAGTCTGTGCTGAACCGTCAGCTCAACAGCCGGCCGTCTGTGCTGAACCGTCAGCTCAACAGCCGACAGTCTGTGTGCTGAACCGTCAGCTCAACAGCCGGCCATCTGTGCTGAACCGTCAGCTCAACAGCCGGCCGTCTGTGCTGAACCGTCAGCTCAACAGCCGGCAGTATGTGTGCTGAACCGTCAGCTCAACAGCCGGCAGTCTGTGTGCTGAACCGTCAGCTCAACAGCCGACAGTCTGTGTGCTGAACCGTCAGCTCAACAGCCGGCCATCTGTGCTGAACCGTCAGCTCAACAGCCGACCGTCTGTGTGCTGAACCGTCAGCTCAACAGCCGGCAGTCTGTGCTGAACCGAACATCGATCGCGAATCGGCGCTCAGATCAGGGTGTATACCAGGCCTACATCGGGATACAGAGCAAGACAGAGCACAAGACAAGGGAGACAGACCCATACGTAGATACCAACACACTGGGGCATACACGTACGTAGCGCCTGTGTGCGATCCAACTGACCTTGACCGTGGGCAGAGCGAACGTGGTGATGAGCTCGCGGATCTTCTCGGTCTGTTTCCTGTAGGGGGAGATGACGCCCACCTGGTCCCAGTCGACGCCGGCCGAGCCCAGCTTCTGTAGGTAGCGGATCACCTGCCCACCGGGGAGGGGGGCTCAGACGGGGACGACACAGATACACTTCCTAACGGGATGGAGATCTCATACGTAAGTGGGTGCCGTGAAATACTACATACAGAGTGGGTGAATTTGAATACGTAACGAATGAGATGAAGGTAATGCATGGAGTGATTGCAAGGAAGAGTGGATGAATTTTATCACGTTAAATGCCTTACATGCAACACGTGAGTCACATGTTGCCGGACAGTTCGTTTTCCCTATCGAACTAACAGAACAACGCCTACTTACTACTGAGATCCGACGCAGCCGATTAACACAGGTGAAGATTCAAACAGTCCTGGATGAACACTCTCCCTCCCAGCCTGACTCGGCTCCCGGCCCCTCTCTCCACCGTCCCTCGCACCTGGAACGCCTCGGTGGGGTTGAACCAGGACTACCCTACCCCCCCGTTAGCTGCCTCCCGGTCCCTCTCTCCACCCGCCGTCCCTCGCACCTGGAACGCCTCGGTGGGGTTGAACCAGGACTACCCCCCCCCCCCCCCCCCCGTTAGCTGCCTCCCGGTCCCTCTCCACCCGCCGTCCCTCGCACCTGGAACGCCTCGGTGGGGTTGAACCAGGACGGACTGTCTCCCTCCTGTATGTTCTCGCCGCGCACTCCGTGGAACAGCATCGGGAAGCCGGGCCGCGGCATGAACGGCAGGCGACACCACCTGGTGGCCACGGCTCACTACGTCAGGTGCCGCACGGCGGGAGCCAGCCGGGGTGACGTCACTGATGTGACTGATGACAGGCGACACGTGTAGTGTGAACTATCCAAGGGTTCACATGACATGGCGTGACTCACACCACACGACTGATGATAGACGAAAATATCACGCGACAGTTGTCATTTGTTTTATGCCGCATGATACCCCACATCCGTCAGATGTCACATGACAGATTTCAGATGTCAAATGACAGCTATCAGACGTCACATGACATATTTCAGATGTCACATGACAGCTGTCAGATGTCACATGCCAGATGTCAGATGTCACATGACAGCTGTCAGATGTCACATGACAGATGTCAGATGTCACATGCCAGCTGTAATATGTCACATACCAGCTGTCAGATGTCACATGACAGATTTCAGATGTCAAATGACAGCTATCAGACGTCACATGACAAATTTCAGATGTCACATGCCAGCTGTCATATGTCACATGCCAGCTGTCAGATGTCACATGCCAGCTGTCAGATGTCACATGCCAGCTGTCAGATGTCACATGCCAGCTGTCAGATGTCACATGCCAGCTGTAATATGTCACATACCAGCTGTCAGATGTCACATGACATATTTCAGATGTCAAATGACAGCTGTCAGATGTCACATGACATATTTCAGATGTCAAATGACAGCTATCAGACGTCACATGACACATTTTAGATGTCACATGACAGCTGTCAGATGTCACATGCCAGCTGTCAGATGTCACATGCCAGCCGTGTCATCGGATGGCATATGACAGCCGTGTCATCGGATGGCAGACACGGAGTCTGGCCGATATCAGACTGGACAGGGAAGACACAGAGCTGCGGCGGCTGATCAGGGTCTCTCTGTAACAGCTTCACACCGCGGCGGCTGACCAGGGTCTCTGTAACAGCTCCACACCGCGGCGGCTGATCAGGGTCTCTCTGTAACAGCTCCACACTGCGGCGGCTGATCTCTGTAACAGCTCCACACTGTCGCGGCTGATCAGGGTCTCTCTGTAACAGCTCCACACTGTCGCGGCTGATCAGGGTCTCTGTAACAGCTCCACACCGCGGCGGCTGATCAGGGTCTCTGTACCAGCTCCACACCGCGGCGGCTGATCAGGGTCTCTCTGTAACAGCTCCACACCGCCGCGGCTGATCTCTGTAACAGCTCCACGCCGCGGCGGCTGATCAGGGTCTCTCTGTAACAGCTCCACACCGCCGCGGCTGATCTCTGTAACAGCTCCACACCGCGGCGGCTGATCAGGATCTCTGTAACAGCAACACACCGCCGCGGCTGATCAGGGTCTCTCTGTAACAGCTCCACACCGCCGCGGCTGATCTCTGTAACAGCTCCACACCGCGGCGGCTGATCAGGGTCTCTCTGTAACAGCTCCACACCGCCGCGGCTGATCTCTGTAACAGCTCCACACCGCGGCGGCTGATCAGGGTCTCTCTGTAACAGCTCCACACCGCCGCGGCTGATCTCTGTAACAGCTCCACACCGCGGCGGCTGATCAGGATCTCTGTAACAGCTACACACCGCCGCGGCTGATCAGGGTCTCTCTGTAACAGCTCCACACCGCCGCGGCTGATCTCTGTAACAGCTCCACACCGCGGCGGCTGATCAGGGTCTCTGTAACAGCTCCACACCGCCGCGGCTGATCTCTGTAACAGCTCCACACCGCGGCGGCTGATCAGGATCTCTGTAACAGCTCCACACCGCCGCGGCTGATCAGGGTCTCTCTGTAACAGCTCCACACCGCGGCGGCTGACCAGGGTCTCTGTAACAGCTCCACACCGCGGCGGCTGATCAGGGTCTCTGTAACAGCTCCACACCGCGGCGGCTGATCAGGGTCTCTGTAACAGCTCCACACCGCGGCGGCTGATCAGGGTCTCTCTGTAACAGCTCCACAGCAGAACTGCACTAGCAGCGCAGATCGCCGCTGACGGAGACGCGCTGGACATGTACCGGACCGTGACGGGCAGTCCGGCGGCTGGTAAGTGGCAACCGGTCCCAGTGCCGGTCCCGAGGCATTCCGCGCGAGCCGATACCGGCTGAGGGCCAGCTCAGCCCCAGGCCAGTGGTCCGCGGGTCGGGGAGGGTGAAAGGCGTCGCATAAGATGGCTCACTCAGCGGCTCGAGTTTGATCCGCTACAACGTTTTACTGGCATTGCAAAGGCAAATCAGCGTATGGAGGGTCACCACAATATTTGGAGTGTGTGTGTGTGTGTGTGTGTGGGGGGGGGGGGAGCCAGGTCGTTGGCTCTTCCACTCCGATATGTTCAAATACTTCTAATCTAGGGGCGGTAGCCCCTCAGCCCCCCCCCCCCCCTGCGGCGACGCCCCTGAACCCAGACTGCAAAGTATGGCATTTTCGACGAGATCTCGTCGGTGCGGGCCCGTCCTGGCTGGTGCGGATTTGGTGCGGATTCGGAGAAGCTGGTGCGGATTTGGTGCGGTGCGGTGCGGATTTCCGCGGTGCGGTGTGGTGCGGTGCGGATTTGGTGAAGTGTGGTGTGGACTGGTAATGGTGCGGTACCTACTACCTATGCTGTGCTGCGGCAACAGTCGCCAGTCTGCACCGCCATGCACTAAAGATGTATCTAAAATCACCGTGTTTTTTATTAGCACTGCTGTCACACAACTGATTGAATTTACCACTAGAATTTAGAGGTTTATGGAAGACAAAAGCTCATTTCTAGATTGCTCTACAAAATGTCTCATTATATGGGAAAATGTCTCATATTTAACGTAAAAGTATTTAAAACATTTCCGAAAATCTCTCGTTCATTATCTGATTTGTAAATGTTGGCCGAAAATACAAATTGGCCGTAAATTGCGAGATGATTACCATTACGGCGAGATCTTTTGTGATGTGGGTGGTGTGCTTCAACTTTGGAGGCTCTGTTTCACTTCGGCGCCCTTTTCACTGGCTTTGCAGCGCATTGTCTGGATAATTTTAATGGGTTGGTGACGGTATCCGGACATATTTTCGTCGCGCATTTCTTCGTCGCGCATTTTTTCGTCCGCTGATTTTTGTCTGCAGTTTTCGTCCGCACATAATTTCGCGGCGCATTTTTTCGTCTCGCATTTCTTCGTTTCAGCAATTTTTCGTCCATCATTTCTTCGAATCCACAAAACTTCGTCTGCGCAAATATTCATTTCGCAGATCTTCGTCAGCGCTAATCTTCGTCTCGCATTTCTTCGTTCGCAAATCTTCGTCTCGCATTTTTTCGTCCACAAATATTCGTCTGCGCAAATTCGCGCAATTCTTCGTCTACGCAACTTTTCGTCAACACAACCTTTCGTCTACGCAACTTTTCGTCTTTGTGAGGTATCCGGACATATTTTCGTCTCGCATTTTATCGTCCGCAATTCTTCGTCTCGCATTTTTCTTTTCCGCAAATGTTCTGCCGGCATTTCGTCGAGTTATCAAAACAAATCATCGCGGTCGCGGAATTTTCCGTCCGCAAATCATCGTCTTGCATTTCTTCGTCTGCAAATTTTCGTCCGCAAGTTTTCGCCTGCCCATTGCTTTCACAAATTTGTATTTGCACTCTTCTTTGTCAGCAACGTTGCTTACAACGTTGCTGCAAAGAGACGAAAAGTTGCGTAGACGAAGAATTGCGCAGACGAATATTTGTGGACGAAGAAAAGCAACGTTGATGACAAAAGAATAGTGAACATGAAAATTTGTGAAAGCAATGGGCAGGCGAAAAGTTGCGGACGAAAATTTTCAGACGAAGAAATGCAAGACGATGATTTCGGACGGAAAATTCCGCGACCGCGACGATTTGTTTTGAAGATTCGACGAAATGCCGGCAGAACATTTGCGGGAAAAAAATGCGAAACGAAGAATTGCGGACGACAAATTCGGGACGAAAATATGTCCGGATACCTTACAGAGACGAAAAGTAGCATAGACGAAAAGTTGCGCAGACGAATACTTGTGGACGATGAAATGCGAGACGAAGATTTGCGAACGAAGAAATGCGAGACGAAGATTAGCGCTGACGAAGGTCTGCGAAATGAATATTTGCGCAGACGAAGTTTTGCAGATTCGAAGAAATGCGGGACGAAAAATTGCGGACACGAAGAAATGCGAGACGAAAAAATGCGCCCCGAAATTATGCGCGGACGAAAAACGACACGAAAATCAGCGGACGAAAAAATGCGCGACGAAGAAATGCGGGACGAAAATCGGTCACGAAATCGTTGGTGGCTGGTGTGGATTTCTGGCTGGTCTGGTGCGAACTGACGCGCACATTTCTCGCCTGCGTGGTGCTTGTTGGTGCGGATTTCTGGCCTACGTGGTGCGGACTGGTGCGGATTTTCGCTATGGGCTGGTGCGCCTCGTCCACTCCTGTGCCATACTTTGCAGTCTGGCCCTGAATGAGCGGCAAATCATAATTTCCTGTACGCGAGGGTGGGTTGGGTCATTTTTTTTGGGGGTGGAATTATGTTTAAGTATAATCAATAATCATTCAATTTAGCTCGGTTACACTTCATGGGGTTGTGAATTGTGATTTGCATTTGTATTCTAGAGGAATTTCAGGATTCCTCAGCAGGAACCGCGTGTGCTCTTCCATATCAATCGTCTGAACGGCCCGAAATCCGTGCTAGCCGGCTTAGCTCAGTGGTAGAGCACTGGTCTCGTAAACCAGGGGTCGTGAGTTCAAACCTCACAGGCGGCAACCGTTTTACAGTCAATCCGGACCCAGTAGCTCAGTGGTAGAGCACTGGTCTCGTATACCAGGGGTCGTAAGTTCAAACCTGACGGACGCCAACCATTTTACAGTGGATCCGGACCCGGGCACAAAGTACAACACTCATTCCCAAGAACCGTGCACCGAAAGCAAGAAGAGACATATGGATTTCACCATTGGCATTACGGGTGTTGCATGGAACCACCTTACGGAATATGAGACTGATTTGCCAACCTTGGTAGACCGCAGACCTAGTGGCGCCTCGGACTACACTATGCACCAAGTCTCCGTGGGCTTCACAGAATGGAGCTGCATCACATAATGAACAAAGCGAAACATGCTTCTCCCACGACACAACCACACATAATCTCCCCCCCCCCCCGCTGCCCGGATTAAGCCACTGGCATCGCTGAGTGGTCGCACCAGCCCGGCCCGGCGGCCCGCCTGAGAACGGTCCTTACTTGTTTGCCATCTCCGAGTCGACACAGGGCACCAACTCCGAGTCGTAGAACAGACGCGAGGGTACCGTCAGCAGGTCGCAGTGAGAGCGGTAGTTGTTGACCAGCTTGGTGACCTGAGCACGACACCAGCTCATTAGGTTAGACGGACATATACGGTTATTTGGTTAAGCGACCACACGTGGTCATACAGTGATTCACTTATTACGGTCAGAATAACTAAGACATGCTTGATGCTAGCAAACACTTAAGCCGGATGACAAATTATACTGTAGTTTTTGGTGGTAGATTTGTAGTTTTTGGTGGAACCATATGACGCATCTCACCAGCAGCGGGTTATAGCAGCCGTGGTCGGCGAACTTGTCTGCGTCGCGGCCGTATAGCTGCCTCAGGGACAGCCGCTCCAGCATCGATGTCTGCGGGACGGGCGAGAGGCGGTGGCGAAGGCGGCGTCAGCAGCAGCGCAGTGATAGCGACAGCGCGGCACAGACCCGACTAAGGGCTCAACTGCGGGCCGGCCAGCCTGACTCCTGATCCGACCACAGCGCGGCACAGACCCGACTGAGGGCTCAACTGGGGGCCGGCGACAGCGCGGCACAGACCCGACTGAGGGCTCAACTGGGGGCCGGCGACAGCGCGGCACAGACCCGACTAAGGGCTCAACTGGGGGCCGGCCACAGCACGGCACAGACCCGACTAAGGGCTCAACTGCGGGCCGGCCACAGCACGGCACAGACCCCACTAAGGGCTCAACTGCGGTCCGGCCAGCCTGACTCCTGATCCGACCACAGCGCGGCACAGACCCGACTAAGGGCTCAACTGCGGGCCGACCACAGCACGGCACAGACCCCACTAAGGGCTCAACTGGGGGGCCGACCACAGCACGGCACAGACCCCACTAAGGGCTCAACTGGGGGGCCGACCACAGCACGGCACAGACCCCACTAAGGGCTCAACTGCGGGCCGACCACAGCGCGGCACAGACCCCACTAAGGGCTCAACTGGGGGCCGACCACAGCACGGCACATACCCCACTAAGGGCTCAACTGGGGGCCGACCACAGCACGGCACAGACCCGACTAAGGGCTCAACTGGGGGCCGACCACAGCACGGCACAGACCCGACTAAGGGCTCAACTGGGGGCCGACCACAGCACGGCACAGACCCCACTAAGGGCTCAACTGCGGGCCGACCACAGCACGGCACATACCCCACTAAGGGCTCAACTGCGGGCCGACCACAGCACGGCACAGACCCGACTAAGGGCTCAACTGCGGGCCGACCACAGCACGGCACAGACCCGACTAAGGGCTCAACTGCGGGCCGACCACAGCACGGCACAGACCCGACTAAGGGCTCAACTGGGGGCCGATCAGCCTGACTCCTGATCCGACCACAGCGCGGCACAGACCCCACTAAGGGCTCAACTGCGGGCCGACCACAGCACGGCACATACCCCACTAAGGGCTCAACTGCGGGCCGACCACAGCACGGCACATACCCCACTAAGGGCTCAACTGCGGGCCGACCACAGCACGGCACATACCCCACTAAGGGCTCAACTGCGGGCCGACCACAGCACGGCACAGACCCGACTAAGGGCTCAACTGGGGGCCGGCCAGCCTGACTCCTGATCCGACCACAGCACGGCACAGACCCCACTAAGGGCTCAACTGGGGGCCGACCACAGCACGGCACAGACCCGACTAAGGGCTCAACTGCGGGCCGGCCCCAGCACGGCACAGACCCCACTAAGGGCTCAACTGCGGTCCGGCCACAGCACGGCACAGACCCCACTAAGGGCTCAACTGGGGGCCGACCACAGCGCGGCACAGACCCGACTAAGGGCTCAACTGCGGGCCGGCCAGCCTGACTCCTGATCCGACCACAGCACGGCACAGACCCCACTAAGGGCTCAACTGGGGGCCGGCCACAGCGCGGCACATACCCGACTAAGGGCTCAACTGGGGGCCGACCCCAGCACGGCACAGACCCCACTAAGGGCTCAACTGGGGGCCGACCACAGCACGGCACAGACCCGACTAAGGGCTCAACTGGGGGCCGACCCCAGCACGGCACAGACCCCACTAAGGGCTCAACTGCGGGCCGACCACAGCGCGGCACAGACCCCACTAAGGGCTCAACTGGGGGCCGACCACAGCACGGCACATACCCCACTAAGGGCTCAACTGCGGGCCGGCCAGCCTGACTCCTGATCCGACCACAGCACGGCACAGACCCCACTAAGGGCTCAACTGGGGGCCGACCACAGCACGGCACAGACCCGACTAAGGGCTCAACTGCGGGCCGGCCCCAGCACGGCACAGACCCGACTAAGGGCTCAACTGGGGGCCGGCCAGTCTGACTCCTGATCCGACCACAGCACGGCACAGACCCCACTAAGGGCTCAACTGGGGGCCGACCACAGCACGGCACAGACCCGACTAAGGGCTCAACTGCGGGCCGGCCCCAGCACGGCACAGACCCCACTAAGGGCTCAACTGCGGTCCGGCCACAGCACGGCACAGACCCCACTAAGGGCTCAACTGGGGGCCGACCACAGCGCGGCACAGACCCGACTAAGGGCTCAACTGCGGGCCGGCCAGCCTGACTCCTGATCCGACCACAGCACGGCACAGACCCCACTAAGGGCTCAACTGGGGGCCGGCCACAGCGCGGCACATACCCGACTAAGGGCTCAACTGGGGGCCGACCCCAGCACGGCACAGACCCCACTAAGGGCTCAACTGGGGGCCGACCACAGCACGGCACAGACCCGACTAAGGGCTCAACTGGGGGCCGACCCCAGCACGGCACAGACCCCACTAAGGGCTCAACTGCGGGCCGACCACAGCACGGCACAGACCCGACTAAGGGCTCAACTGGGGGCCGACCACAGCACGGCACAGACCCGACTAAGGGCTCAACTGGGGGCCGGCCAGCCTGACTCCTGATCCGACCACAGCGCGGCACAGACCCGACTAAGGGCTCAACTGGGGGCCGACCACAGCACGGCACAGACCCCACTAAGGGCTCAACTGGGGGCCGACCACAGCACGGCACAGACCCCACTAAGGGCTCAACTGGGGGCCGACCACAGCACGGCACAGACCCCACTAAGGGCTCAACTGGGGGCCGACCACAGCGCGGCACAGACCCGACTAAGGGCTCAACTGGGGGCCAACCACAGCACGGCACAGACCCCACTAAGGGCTCAACTGGGGGCCGACCACAGCACGGCACATACCCGACTAAGGGCTCAACTGCGAGCCGACCACAGCGCGGCACATACCCCACTAAGGGCTCAACTGGGGGCCGGCCCCAGCACGGCACAGACCCGACTAAGGGCTCAACTGCGAGCCGACCACAGCGCGGCACATACCCCACTAAGGGCTCAACTGGGGGCCGGCCCCAGCACGGCACAGACCCGACTAAGAGCTCAACTGCGGGCCGACCACAGCACGGCACAGACCCCACTAAGGGCTCAACTGGGGGCCGACCACAGCACGGCACAGACCCGACTAAGGGCTCAACTGGGGGCCGACCACAGCACGGCACAGACCCCACTAAGGGCTCAACTGGGGGCCGGCCCCAGCACGGCACAGACCCGACTAAGGGCTCAACTGGGGGCCGACCACAGCACGGCACAGACCCCACTAAGGGCTCAACTGCGGGCCAGCCCCAGCACGGCACATACCCGACTAAGGGCTCAACTGCGGGCCGACCACAGCACGGCACATACCCGACTAAGGGCTCAACTGGGGGCCGACCACAGCGCGGCACATACCCGACTAAGGGCTCAACTGCGGGGCCGACCAGCCTGACTCCTGATCCGACCACAGCGCGGCACAGACCCGACTAAGGGCTCAACTGGGGGCCGCCCACAGCGCGGCACAGACCCCACTAAGGGCTCAACTGCGGGGCCGACCACAGCACGGCACAGACCCGACTAAGGGCTCAACTGCGGGCCGGCCAGCCTGACTCCTGATCCGACCACAGCGCGGCACAGACCCGACTAAGGGCTCAACTGGGGGCCGCCCACAGCGCAGCACAGACCCCACTAAGGGCTCAACTGGGGGCCGACCACAGCACGGCACATACCCGACTAAGGGCTCAACTGCGGGCCGGCCAGCCTGACTCCTGATCCGACCACAGCGCGGCACAGACCCGACTAAGGGCTCAACTGCGGGCCGGCCAGCCTGACTCCTGATCCGACCACAGCGCGGCACAGACCCGACTAAGGGCTCAACTGCGGGCCGACCACAGCGCGGCACAGACCCGACTAAGAGCTCAACTGCGAGCCGACCACAGCGGGCACAGACTCGACTAAGGGCTCAACTGCGGGCCGGCCCCAGCACGGCACAGACCCGACTAAGGGCTCAACTGCGGGCCGACCACAGCACGGCACAGACTCGACTAAGGGCTCAACTGCGGGCCGGCCAGCCTGACTCCTGATCCGACCACAGCGCGGCACAGACCCGACTAAGGGCTCAACTGCGGGCCGACCACAGCGCGGCACAGACTCGACTAAGAGCTCAACTGCGAGCCGACCACAGCGCGGCACAGACTCGACTAAGGGCTCAACTGCGGGCCGGCCCCAGCACGGCACAGACCCGACTAAGGGCTCAACTGCGGGCCGACCACAGCGCGGCACAGACTCGACTAAGGGCTCAACTGCGGGCCGGCCAGCCTGACTCCTGATCCGACCACAGCGCGGCACAGACCCGACTAAGGGCTCAACTGCGGGCCGGCCCCAGCACGACACAGACCCGACTAAGGGCTCAACTGCGAGCCGACCACAGCACTGCACACACCCGACTAAGGGCTCAACTGCGGGCCGGCCAGCCTCACTCCTGATCCCAGCTGGCTGGCCGCGCTTATGAGATAATAATTATAATAACTAACAGTGTTTTGACAATGGCGTGAACGGATTAACAATGCTAAATTCCTCGGATTAGCCATTCTAGGAATATTGGGGAAATATTGTACTCTTTGTTAAACATCAATACAGCACCAGTTGTTTGTATTTGCGGCTTTCGGCCACATTGCTTTACACATGCCGGTTTAACGCATGCCTTCGAACCTTTCCGCCACTAGCTCACAGCCGGGTCGGTGATAATCTCTGTGCTGCCGTACTCTGTCTCTGTGCTGCCGTACTCTGTCTCTGTGCTGCCGCACTCTGTCTCTGTGCTGCCGTACTCTGTCTCTGTGCTGCCGTACTCTGTCTCTGTGCTGCCGTGCTCTGTCTCTGTGCTGCCGTACTCTGTCTCTGTGCTGCCGTACTCTGTCTCTGTGCTGCCGTACTCTGTCTCTGTGCTGCCGTACTCTGTCTCTGTGCTGCCGTACTCTGTCTCTGTGCTGCCGTACTCTGTCTCTGTGCTGCCGTACTCTGTCTCTGTGCTGCCGTACTCTGTCTCTGTGCTGCCGTACTCTGTCTCTGTGCTGCCGTACTCTGTCTCTGTGCTGCCGTACTCTGTCTCTGTGCTGCCGTACTCTGTCTCTGTGCTGCCGTACTCTGTCTCTGTGCTGCCGTACTCTGTCTCTGTGCTGCCGTACTCTGTCTCTGTGCTGCCGTACTCTGTCTCTGTGCTGCCGTACTCTGTCTCTGTGCTGCCGTACTCTGTCTCTGTGCTGCCGTACTCTGTCTCTGTGCTGCCGTACTCTGTCTCTGTGCTGCCGTCTGTCTCTGTGCTGCCGTCTGTCCCTGTGCTGCCGTACTCTGTCTCTGTGCTGCCGTCTGTCCCTGTGCTGCCGTCTGTCTCTGTGCTGCCGTCTGTCTCTGTGCTGCCGTCTGTCTCCGTGCTGCCGTCTGTCTCTGTGCTGCCGTCTGTCTCTGTGCTGCCGTACTCTGTCTCTGTGCTGCCGTACTCTGTCTCTGTGCTGCCGTCTGTCCCTGTGCTGCCGTCTGTCTCTGTGTTGCCGTCTGTCTCTGTGCTGTCGTACTCTGTCTCTGTGCTGCCGTACTCTGTCTCTGTGCTGCCGTACTCTGTCTCTGTGCTGCCGTACTCTGTCTCTGTGCTGCCGTACTCTGTCTCTGTGCTGCCGTACTCTGTCTCTGTGCTGCCGTCTGTCTCTGTGCTGCCGTCTGTCTCTGTGCTCCCGTCTGTCTCTGTGCTGCCATCTGTCTCTGTGCTGCCGGCTGTCTCTGTGTCCGTCACTCCTCCGTTTGCTCTGACCTGCAGTCCCCAGGCGGCGGCGTACCGACTCTGTAACACCGGCCCCAGCTGGCGGGGGTCCCCGGCCAGCACGGCCTGGCCGTCCAGCGCCGACACCAGCCCCAGCGGCACCAAAGTCTCCGGCTCCGTCATGTGACCCGCCTCGTCCACGAACACGTGCGTGAAGTGGCCCTGCCGCAGCCCCAGCCGGTACAGGTTACCTGCAGAGATAAGACGCCAGAGTCACCGAGGAGGAGGGTAGCAGTGATTACCTGCAGAGATAGGACGCCAGAGTCACCGAGGAGGAGGGTAGCAGTGATTACCTGCAGAGATAGGACGCCAGAGTCACCGAGGAGAAGGGTAGCAGTGATTACCTGCAGAGATAGGACGCCAGTCACCGAGGAGGAGGGTAGCAGTGATTACCTGCAGAGATAGGACGCCAGTCACCGAGGAGGAGGGTAGCAGTGATTACCTGCAGAGATAGGACGCCAGTCACCGAGGAGGGTAGCAGTGATTACCTGCAGAGATAAGACGCCAGTCACCGAGGAGGGTAGCAGTGATTACCTGCAGAGATAGGACGCCAGTCACCGAGGAGGAGGGTAGCAGTGATTACCTGCAGAGATAGGACGCCAGAGTCACCGAGGAGGAGGGTAGCAGTGATTACCTGCAGAGATAGGACGCCAGAGTCACCGAGGAGGAGGGTAGGAGTGATATCTCCGTACGGCACTATCGTGTGAAGACGTGAACACAAACGACAGAATGTCGCATCAACGCTTAAAATCGTTACTGAAGCTAAATTGGGCTGTGCCTTACCAAGTGTTCTGACATCCAAACTGACATTTACATATCAGTTTGGAAATCGGTACTGGCAGCCTCTATTCACATCCATCAATGCATCCTCTGACTGGCCATGCTACTGCCCTGCAGCTCGAGCAGGAGCTGATCCTCACCGAGCGTGGCGGCGGTGCCGACCACGATGCGCCGTCTGGCGGCCGCCCCCAGGCTGTCCCCGGACATCACATAGGGCTGCACCACCTCCGGAAAGCTGTCCTCCGACCTGTAAATACCACACCTTCACCGTCAGGTGGCGCTCTCTGCTCCTCAGGGTGCATGTAATGAAACATGACTAACAGAGTTGTATTCGTTCTAGAAATTCTGCAGCAGCATGCACATTACACAGAAACGGCATGCAGCATGTAAGCGGCATGTACCCTGTAAATGACCACTGGAACAGAAAGCCCGGCATCCAATCCAGCCGAACATCAGGACAGCCACCCGGCCTTTCTCCAACAATACAGTCCAACTGGGCTGCCGTCACGGGAGTGCCCGAGGGCCGGAGACAAACGGCTCGTCCTGGTTCAGTGTACTGACCTGTTGAATGACGTCAGACCTGGGCTGCCATCACGGGGGTGCCCGAGGGCCGGAGACAAACGGCTCGTCCTGGTTCAGTGTACTGACCTGTTGAATGACGTCAGACCTGGGCTGCCATCACGGGGGTGCTCGAGCACCGGGGACGGACGGCTCGCCCTGGTTCAGTGTACCGACCTGTTGAATGACGTCAGTCGCACCATGGCGGCGCGGTGGACCGCCCCGCTGAGGTGGAGCCGCTCGGTGATGAGATCAGCAGCACTGTTGGACGGCGTGGCCACCAGCAGACTGTCCAACACACACAGAGATGGGAGCGTCAAACGAGGAGCGCGCGCACAGGCACACAGGCCAGCATACAACACGCATGCACGCGCACAAGAGCCAGAAATGATTCCTTGTCAAATACAGCGTTCATCGAATAGAAGTAACATGGATATATTCTTTAAAATGGCTAGTATAAAGGGTGAGACACATGGACACGCTGTGACGAGATGAACATATAATAACTGATTCAGTACGCACGATTGCAACACACTGCTCCGAGCGAGTATGTGGTAGATGAGAAACCGACAGAAGTCGTTCTAAAAGCCAATGTGCCATGGTGGCAATTGTGGTAGGTACCTGGCAGAAATTCGGCACAGATAACACATAGTTAGGCTCCATGTCACGTCTGAAATCCCGGTTGGTATACAGCACGTACCGACTGTCCGGACACACAGTGTACGTCTGCAGAATGCACTCCACCATGGTGACGGTCTTTCCGGTGCCGGGGGGACCGTAGATGATATAGGGCAGGGGTCGCGCCATGCCTGCCGAACCGACACACCCGAGACACGTCAGACGCAACCACGGACAAACGAGTGAAACATCGACACAAACGGGATATACGATCACGAACATTTTTGAGTTAATTCTTTGAAAAATAGCACACGAAAGGTCTCGAAAACTTCCAGAACATCTTGCAAACTTCCATCTCGAAAACTTCCTGAACCTCTCAGATCAGGGGTCTTTCTGCAAGTCCTATCGTTGATCGTTGGATAACAAAAAACTAAGGCTTATTTAATTGTACATGGCATGCAACCAATAAAGGCGCGAAGCTGAAAGATTAACCAAAGTAAATAGGCAGCTATTCTACCACAATTACAGGAAAGTGTCTACAGCAGAGCAGTCTAAACGGTAAGTACTGCTCCACCCAAAACAACCGACACCCACTCCCGAGTCCCGAACCGGCCCCTGAACCCTCCGCCGCCACGCCACCTCACCTTTCAGCACCCGCCGTACGGCCGACTTCTGTCTGTCGTTCAGTCCGCGGTTGAACCAGCGCAGCACCCGGACTCCGGCCCGCTCCGTGGCGGCAGACCGAGCCATCCGGGGCACGCAGAACCCGGCTGTATCGCCGCCACCGTCCCCGCCGCCGGCCGCGTCCACTGCTGACCCTCCCGCAGCAGCGGCGGCGGCGGCGGGGGAGACGCGAGGCAGCACGAAGGGCGCACGCAGGCCGGTCGGCACGGACGCCAGCGCCCGCAGCCGGCCCGAGGCGGCCACGTACGAGCGTGGCGCTGACTTGAGCGGGGAGGTGAGCGGCCGCGGGGCCGCCGCAGCCGGCGGTGTCGCGGTGCTAGCGTCACACTGGGGAGCAGGTGAGGAGGGGAAGACTCCCGCCGTGGACGGGGAGGAGACTCCCGCCGTGGACGGGGAGGAGACTCCCGCCGGGGACGGGGAGGGCATCCCCGTCGTGGATACGCCCACCGGCACGGCGGTGTGCTGGCCATTCACCGGTTTGACACACGGTTGGCTGGTCTTAGACACGGAGTCGCACCGAGTTGCAGCAGCTTTCCCTGTTGCCTGGCTCACAGTTTCTGACGCACCGTTCTCGGCCCGGCTCGACCTCGCCGTCGCCGTCGTCGCCGCTGCCGCCGCGGACGGGCTGTCGGCCGCTGCCGCTGCCGGCGACGCGGACGACGCAGTAGCGGGCGACCGGAACAGCCTGTCGACGACGGCCACCCTCCGGCTGCTGCGACGAGACCGCCGGGCGCTGCCGATGACCGCCGTCGGCGTCCGGAAGGCAGTCTCGTCCAGCGAGCCGTCGGCGGAGACGAAGGAGAGGTCCGAATCGGACTGAGAGGGCGTGTCCACCAGGGTGGCGGGGTCGGAGGGAGGTACTGCAGCGGCCGGGGCGGGGGATGAGGCGGAGCAGGGCGTGCGTTTCGAGGTAGTGGGCGTGGCGACAGGTGCCGAGGAGATAGATATGCCGTTGCTGTAACGCTGAATGTCCGTGTATGAGCGGTGTTCGCCAGTGGTGGGCGGAGTCGACGGCGCGGTCGATTCTGATTGGCCGTTGACGGGTTTGCGCTGGCTCGTGATTGGCGCACACTCGCCGTTTGTGGGCGTGGTCTCGGGCGATGACGGACCGAATTGGCCGTTAACAGTGGCCGTACCATCCCGAGAATGAGAGCTCCCGGGAGCACGAGGGGTCGCCTCCGAGCTCCCGGGAGCACGAGGGGTCGTCTCCGAGCTCCCGGGAGCACGAGGGGTCGTCTCCGAGCTCGGTGAGTCGGGCTGACCGTTGACGGCAGCGGCACCATTCAGAGCATCAGAGCTCTGAGAGGCGCGACGGGTCGCCTCTGGGTCTGGCGAGGTAGGCTGGCCGTTAACAGCAGCACTGGCACCTGGCTGCACCTTCCCGGGCGGGTCGGGCGACTGCTCTTCGGCTTGAGAGGTCAGCGTCTTCTCGGCCGCACACTCGTGGTTGAGATCAAACGATACTCGTTTCGTATGCGAGCAAACGGACGGCTCAGAGGACCAGCCCACCTCCTCAACAAAGTTCACCTGCAAACACAGCAACCAATCCTATTTAGAGATATTCAGAGCTGAAGCACTTAAACGATGATGATTTTGGCTTTAGGGCGCCTCAGCTACTCAGGCTATGTGGCGCCCATAAGTACGTAAGCGAAACATTTGTTTTATATAAAGCCTACACATAAATACAACACCAAAAGGCAATCTCTAACGTCATTAGCCGAAACACCTCAACACACTGAACAAACTTTATGACCCAGATATCCCCCCCCCCCAAAAAAAAAAAGCATCTTACTTTCAACTACAACAAATCTCAACACACAAACTACCGAAACTTCCCTAAATATCCCACCCCTTCCAGAAACGCCATTCATCCCCCGTTACCTGCGGCAGCCGGGCGGTGGCAGCGGACGGGAACAGGACCCCCGCCCCGAGCCGGGCCAGAGCCGTCTCCACGGCACGGTGCAGCTGACGCAGCTGGCTACGGCTGAACTCAAACGACGCGTTGTACTCCTGGCCCGAGTAGCGCTGGTGGAAGTCCGGGTGGAACATGACGTGCAGCGCCGAGTGACGCACCTGGTGCACGTGACCCTCGTACTTGAGACCTGTCGGGGCCGGGGTGCGGTCACATGTCAGATGGGGCCCACATACAGATGATGAGTTCGTAGGTCAGGAGAGGTTCAATCTTGGCGTCACGCCATCGTGGCGTCACCCAGACCGAGATAAAGCAGTGGCTTGTTAACATTTGTCAGCCTCCGATAAACTTATGCGATGACCTACACCCTTATAACAGGGTGTTGAGACTAAGGTACTATACAGCCATTTCAATTCACGGCAACGTCTGTTTTACTCTGGCAACACAAGCGCAACATCTCAGCACCATTTTGGCAGCACCCTGGAGGCATTTCGTGACACGACTGACCTGACTCCTCGAACGGGTGCGAGAGGAGCACCTTGTCGCCCACGACCAGCGACGGGCGGTTTTCGGCGAGGCCAGGCACCGCCAGCTGGAGCGACTCCCCGCGCGGGTCAGCACCACGCCGTCCATGTCAAACTGACGGATCTGACGCAGCATCTCCACCTGGTGGGCAGAGGGGGCAGGGGTCAGCGAAGGGCGTCAAATGCGGAGGTCAGGTGCAGGAGTCAACGAAGGGCGTCACATGCGGAGGTCAGGTGCAGGAGTCAGGTCCAGGGGTCAGGTGCAGGGGTCAGGTGCAGGGGTCAGGTGCAGGGGTCAGGTGCAGGGGTCAGGTGCAGGGGTCAGGTGCAGGGGTCAGGTGCAGGGGTCAGGTGCAGGGGTCAGGTGCAGGGGTCAGGTGCAGGGGTCAGGTGCAGGGGTCAGGTGCAGGGGTCAGGTGCAGGGGTCAGGTGCAGAGGTCAGGTGCAGGGGTCAGGTGCAGGGGTCAGGTGCAGGGGCCAGGTGCAGGGGTCAGGTGCAGGGGTCAGGTGCAGGGGGCAGGTGCAAGGGTCAGGTGCAGGGGTCAGGTGCAGGGGTCAGGTGCAGGGTCAGGTGCAGGGGTCAGGTGCAGGGGTCAGGTGCAGGGGTCAGGTGCAGGGTCAGGTGCAGAGGTCAGGTGCAGAGGTCAGGTGCAGGGGTCAGGTGCAGGGGTCAGGTGCAGGGGTCAGGTGCAGAGGTCAGGTTCGGAAGTCACTCACATCCACAGGCACTTGGTCGCGTGAACTAAAAATGGGCCCGTTTTATCAGCTGAATACCACAGCTACAGGCACTACCTATCACAGACGGGTACAGAGAGTACACACAGGTCGCTAACGGTGTGGACACGCCGTTCTAACCAAACTGATATATGTCCACTCTCACCGCCTAGCATGGGGCCAGTGGTCACTGAGGCAGTCTCTCACGTCAGACTCTTTCCTTAGTACGCCCCCCATCCACCACCTCCTCTAAAATCACCATCAAAGTCTACACTAACTCCCCTTTGTCCTGTCCTGTCCTGCCCTGTGCCGCCTCACCTCCTCTGTGAAGAGCAGCAGCGTCAGCCGCTGCTTGTAATTGTCCGGCCCCAGCTCGGAGGCCAGGCAGGGGTAGCTGGCCAGCAGCTGGTCCCCGTCCATGGACAGCAGTCGCGGCGGGAGGGGGTACGGCGGCAGGCGGGAGCTGACAAAAGGAGCGGGACGGAACGCCGGCTGTCCTGGCACCACCACACAACTCTGTCGGGCATCCAGCGAGTCCAGCCCGCCCCCGGCAGTGGCGCGCGGCCGGCGGCGGCTCGGAGTCGGCGCCGCCAGCAGCGCCGCCGCGGGGTCCTCCACCGTCATCCCCAGCCAGCGGCCGATTCGGAACGCGCCGAAGTCCAGCAGGCAGAGGGCGCGGGCGGCGCCGAGCAGTTCCGCGTGATACTCCACCGTCACGGCCGCCTCGCCGCCGGCCGGCAGCTCGGCCCGCTCCGGGGGAGTCACGGAGAACTGTCCTCCAGCGTCCGACAGCAGCCGGGCGGAGACCAGCGTCACCGCCGCGCCGCTGGCGTTACGCACTACTAGCGCCGCCCGGCGGCTCTCTCCGCACGTCAAGTGTCCGAACTCGCCGTCTCCGGTCACAGTGACGCCCTGCTTGTCGTCCAGCAGATCGGCAGAGAATGAGGCGGAGGCGGCGGGCGGCGGCGCGGCCGGCGGGGGCCGCAGCCAGGCGCGGGCCTCCAGCGCGGCTACCCGCACCGCGCGCCAGCTGAGCGTCACGCCGCGCGGGGTCGTCTGCGAGCTCTCTACGGCGCTGCAGCGCACCCGGTCCCCGCGACGCGGCAGCCGCGGCAGGCCCCACGCGGACGGCTGGAAGTAGATCTGGCACGAGAACAGAACCGATCAAATGGCGACCGTGACCGTGGCTAGGCGAATGAAAAACGCATGTCGGTTAGACCACTTAACATATCGCAAAATTCGTAGGTGAGGCAAATCATTAGGTATACGATTGATGGGCGATTGATACATTGAGAATACATTGAGCACGGGGAACATAAATCTTATTTGCAATGCCGCTCAAGCAGGACAAAACTAAGCCTACATTTTGAATGTTGTTAATATTCATATCTTTTTAATGTTGTCATTTATCATTTTGAATGTTGTTAATATTCATATATATATATATATATATATATATATATATATATATATATATATATATATATATATATATATATATATATATATATATATATATATATATATATATATATATATATATATATATATATATATATATATATATATATATATATATATATATATATATATATATATATATATATATATATATATATATATATATATATATATATATATATATATATATATATATATATATATATATATATATATATATATATATATATATATATATATATATATATATATATATATATATATATATATATATATATATATATATATATATATATATATATATATATATATATATATATATATATATATATATATATATATATATATATATATATATATATATATATATATATATATATATATATATATATATATATATATATATATATATATATATATATATATATATATATATATATATATATATATATATATATATATATATATATATATATATATATATATATATATATATATATATATATATATATATATATATATATATATATATATATATATATATATATATATATATATATATATATATATATATATATATATATATATATATATATATATATATATATATATATATATATATATATATATATATATATATATATATATATATATATATATATATATATATATATATATATATATATATATATATATAT
>JAXIVJ010006092.1:60000-69341 GCA_036785665.1 Chirona hameri | reverse complement strand
CCTGACATATCCTGACATTGCCTGTGTTTTCTTGCGCAATTTCAACTTACTATTTATGTTAAGGAACTGTAATTTCTGGCAAAACATACCTCCTACAATTCTCCAAGCAATTGTTCTGTTTTGCCAGGTGTTCTAAGATGTAATATTGTTTCACCATTGATCTGTATGTTTGACATGATAAAAAAGGTTGCCATCAAGTTTGGTTCATTGTTTCACATTATATTATACAAGTAATTATGCTAGGATAATGATTGCAAATTTTGTGAAAATAATTATATGCTTAATTTGAACGGGCCGGACTGGGCCTAGGACTCAGTATTATGAATTTGACCGGGCCTGGTCCGGGCCTGGGCTTGTTGCTCATGGGGCCGGGCCGGGCCGGGCTGGGGGTTGGAGAGCCCCGTGGCGAACACTGGTTCATGGGCCGGCGCGGTCGGGCTGGGGGTTGGCGGGCCCGCGGCGGACACTGGTTCATGGGCCGGCCCGGCCCATGAACCAGTGTCTGGGGTTGGCTGGGGAGGGCTGGGGGTTGGACGGGCCCGTGGCGAACACTGGGGCCGGGCCGGGCTGGGGGTTGGCGGGCCCGTGGCGAACACTGGTTCATAGGGCCGGGCCGGGCTGGGGTTGGCGGGCGCCCGTGGGCGAATACTGGTTCATAGGGCCGGGCCGGGCTGGGGGGTTGGCGGGGCCCGTGGCGAACACTGGTTCATTGGGGCCGGGCCGGGCTGGGAGTTGGCGGGCCCGTGGCGAACACTGGTTCATAGGGCCGGGCCGGGCTGGGGTTGGCGGGCCCGTGGCGAACACTGGTTCATAGGGCCGGGCCGGGCCTGGGGGTTGGCGGGCCCGTGGCGAACACTGGTTCATTGGGGCCGGGCCGGGCTGGGAGTTGGCGGGCCCGTGGCGAACACTGGTTCATAGGGGCCGGGCCGGGACTGGGGGTTGGCGGGCCCGTGGCGAACACTGGTTCATAGGGCCGGGCCGGGCCGGGCTGGGGGTTGGCGGGCCCGTGGCGAACACTGGTTCATAGGGCCGGGGCCGGGCCGGGCTGGGGGTTGGCCGGGCCCGTGGCGAACACTGGTTAATTGGGGCCGGGCCGGGCTGGGGGTTGGCGGGCCCGTGGCGAACACTGGTTCATTGGGGCCGTGCCGGGCTGGGGGTTGGCGGGCCCGTGGCGAACACTGGTTCATGGGGCCGGGCCGGGCTGGGGGTTGGCGGGCCCGTGGCGAACACTGGTTCATGTGGCCGGGCCGGGCTGGGGGTTGGCGGGCCCGTGGCGAACACTGGGGCCGGGCCGGGCCGGGGGTTGGCGGGCCCGTGGCGAACACTGGTTCATGGGAACACTGGTTCTGACTGCCACATTTGACTCAAGAATTTTTAAAATATAGCTATGTTATTCTGTTGTATTCCAATATATAGGCTAACATTTGTTCTTCGTTTCTCAACGATAGATCTAGTGGCGGCGGATAAGAGGGGGCAGGGATGGTAGCCCCCACCCCCCCCCCCCCCCCCCCCCCCCCCCCCCTCCCCACTCAATAAGTTTTTTTTGGGCAAACATGTGATTTTGCCCCCCCCCCCCCCCCTCCTCCATCATAAATTTGTAAGAGGGGCCCTCCAAGAAGATGGATCGATTTTGTTTTCTTTTTGACTGAAAACAATGACCCAGGGCCCCGATGTACCCCAAGTCAGCATGAGGGGCCTTCTAATGCCGACAGAAGGCCCTCAGTCGGCCTGAGGGTGACCCTCGGTACGCCTGAGGTGGCCCTCAGGAGGCCTGAGACTTCAACATGGGCCTGTCCGACGTTTTTTGCGACCATTTAGGGGCCCTGCAAAATATAGTGGCCTAAATCCAAGGAGATACCATTCGCGTAAAAAATGGGGGGGGAGCCTTTTGGCCGAGGGGCCCCTGGATTTCTTTTCCCCCATCCGAAAATACGATCTGCCGCCACTGGATTGATCCAAACAATTTTGGGCATTTGCGAAATAGCTGAAATATTACTGTGCTTTATGTTTATTATTACCTTATAAAAAAACATTATAGGGAAGCTGAAATGAAGCAGAAGTCGTCTAACTTCAAGTGTATATGATTCTGAGCTATTTGGCGGGCCCAAGGTGCGACGTTCGTCTGTCGATGGTGAGTAAGCCGTATGCGGTATAGCTTGCATTAGTTTTTTTGACCAGCTGCATGTTTTTGTAAACGCGTAAATGTTATTAAAAAAAATAAAGATAGTTTCAACTAAAGCCAGGCTCACAACAAATCCGTTGACCACCGTTGTTCCGTCGACGATTTATTTGTGTCCATTGAACAATTGATTATATTGCAACGACTCACGTATTAAAGGAAATAGTTCACCTTGGAAATTTTTTACCCAACACGATTTGATTATGTTTTGAAATACAATTTCTTTTTATATTGTCAAAAATGGCCTTGTATCGCGCCGATTCAGGACAGAAGGCCGTACATTTTTTATTGTTTATCAAAACTATATGCATACTCTCTGAGTCAGAGTCCTGACGTCACGCGAATGTAAAGAATGGTTCAGCCAATCAGATTCGAAAGAAGTCGCGTAAAGATAGACTCGCATTGGAGATGTGCCAACCGGCGGCCGGCGATCGCTTGCTAGCAACAGCTGCAAGCTGATTGGCTGATGGTATAGCCTCTGCCCGGGCTAAAACCAGTACAACATTATTTCGCCAGCACCGCATTCCTTCGTCAAAAACTCAAATATATTCGGCTGGAGTCTTTTCAGTCAAGCAAACTTGCAGATAGGGGTTTCCCAACACGGGGCTACAAAACTGCTATCTCAGTTTAAAACTAATGTTGAAGGTGAACTATTTCCTTTAACTATATAGTCATAGTAAATAATTACTGAAGTATAAAATGACATTTGTATTGGAATTTGGCTATGGATCTAACAGAGAGAAGACAAAATGTCTTTAAAAACCACCCGTCGAACGGACCGATGGCCGTCAGCAGCCATCAAAATGAATCCGGTGTGAATCGGACTGTATCATTGATATAGTTCAATCATTCGAATTTATACAGCCCAGTCGAACTGTAGCATTGATACAGTCCAATCAGACTGCAGCATTGATACAGTCCTATTCACACCGGATCCATTTTGATCTGCTGACGGCCATCGGTCCGTCGACGGATGGTTTTTAAAGACATTTTGTCTCTCTCTGTTGGATCCATAGCCAAATCCTAATACCAAAATGCAATTTTATTCTTCAATAATTATTTATCATGGCAATATATTTAATACGTTAGTCGCAGCATTGCAATCAATTGTTTAATGAACAAAAAGCAATCGTCGACGGAATAACGGTGGTCAACGGTTCGTTGTGAACCTGGCTTTAGACGAAACTGTCTTAACCCGCGCCGTGCCGGTGCTCGGCGCCACCTTCGCCGTGCCGGTGCTCGGCGCCACCTTCGCCGTGCCGGTGCTCGGCGCCACCTTCGCCGTGCCGGTGCTCGGCGCCACCTTCGCCGTGCCGGTGCTCGGCGCCACCTTCGCCGTGCCGGTGCTCGGCGCCACCTTCGCCGTGCCGGTGCTCGGCGCCACCCTCGCACGTGCCGGTGCTCGGCGCCACCTTCGCCGTGTCGGTGCTCGGCCCACGCATTCGCCGGCCGGTGCTCGGCGCCACCTACGCACGTGCCGGTGCTCGGCGCCACCTTCGCCGTGCCGGTGCTCGGCGCCACTTCGCCGTGCCGGTGCTCGGCGCCACCTTCGCCGTGGCCGGGGGCCCTCCGGTCGCCTTAGCGCGGCCGGGGGGCCCTCGCCTCCGGTGCTCGGCGCCACCTTCGCCGTGCCGGTGCTCGGCGCCACCTTCGCCGTGCCGGTGCTCTGCGCCACCTTCGCCGTGCCGGTGCTCGGCGCCACCTTCGCCGTGCCGGTGCTCGGCGCCACCTTCGCCGTGCCGGTGCTCGGCTCGGCGCCACCTTCGCCGTGCCGGTGCTCGGCGCCACCTTCGCCGTGCCGGTGCTCGGCGCCACCCTTCGCCGTGCCGGTGCTCGGCGCCACCTTCGCCGTGCCGGTGCTCGGCGCCACCTTCGCCGTGGCGCCGGTGCTCGGCGCCACCTTCGCCGTGCCGGTGCTCGGCGCCACCTTCGCCGTGCCGGTGCTCGGCGCCACCTTCGCCGTGCCGGTGCTCGGGCGCCACCTTCGCCGTGCCGGTGCTCGGCGCCACCTTCGCCGTGCCGGTGCTCGGCGCCACCTTCGCCGTGCCGGTGCTCGGCGCCACCTTCGCCGTGCCGGGGGGGGGGGGGGGGGGAGTTTCGACGCCCCCCTCTAACTCGGCTCCTATGGGACATAGGCAAAAACCGAAAACACCATTCGAAAGCTCGTCAACATGCATTTTGAAACTATTTCCGGTATTTTTGTTTGTATCAGGTCAATATTGGGGTCACCGGAGGTCATCGAAGGTCAGATTTACCAGTTTCAGGACTTCGCTACGAAAAACCCAAATATCTCGAGAACTATGATAGGTAAGAACAAATGGAAAAAAGCAACCGAAAGCTTTTGATCAATGCAATCGCACTTGATGTCCTCCGATTTCAGCTCAGGTCAATAGTTTAGGCTCCAGAGCTCATCAAAAGTCAAAAAGGCTATATTTTTTTTTTAGTAAAACAGTTTTCACAAATATAATTTTACCTAATACAAATAGGACATTTTTTGACGCCATCATGTTTGTCTGGTCACGGCGCTTTGCATCATATGCATGATTACCAGGTTAGGTCAACTTAGAAATTTGACCTCAGGTCACGGTCAAGTGGTAACCCAATTAGGTCATGTTGCACATTGGGAAACGTGCCTCAACGAGACAAACACATTGGTGCCAATTTAACTTATCTGTCTTAGTTTTGTCGAGAGTTATTGGCAAAAAAGTGTTGGTGACCTCGGATGACCTCATCTGATTCTGTAGAAGTCACTGAACAAAAATTGCACCTCGAACTTCAAGAATGGCCTATGGTAACATGATCCAGAAGGAATTGGGCTGATATAATTCGTATCCTCAGAATAAGAAGCATTTGATTATTTCTCCATTGACTTATAATGGGGAGGTCTCAACATTGAACCAACCTTAGGTCACCGATATAAAACAAAATCCGAGATGAACTAATTGTAGCATTTTATTATTTCTCCATTGACTTATAATGGGGAGGTCACAACATTGATCCAACCTTAGGTCACCGATATAAAAAAAAAATCCGAGATGAACTAATTGTAGGCACAATGACCACACACCCTTATGGAATGGCACAACGCCCTTATGAAGTTTTGTAAGTACGAAACGATCGGCCAAAAACTGTAGCTATGGTACAACCGAAAACGTTTTTGGAGGTGGAATCACGTGACCTGGCCGGGTTACTTGACCTGAGATGACTTGCGGCCAAAAATTTATCACCATGTGGGTAATTATTGCCCCAATACCTGTGTCAAAAACGGCGGCACCGCGCGCCGCTGTTTTTTCGCCATCCTTGAAAAACCGTAAGGAGGCGTAAACGCCCCCTCCCCCGGGCACGGCGCGGGTTAAAACAAATGTATAACATTTACGAATTTACCCCCAAATGTAGCTGGTCAAACAAACTCATGCACGCTATACCGTATACGACTTGCTTACCATCGACAGACGAACGTCGCG
Organism: Chirona hameri; assembly: GCA_036785665.1. NCBI lineage: Eukaryota > Metazoa > Arthropoda > Thecostraca > Balanomorpha > Balanidae > Chirona > Chirona hameri. The sequence continues at coordinate 63,698 of JAXIVJ010006092.1, read as the reverse complement.
TATGAAGTGGAAACATCTTTATAATTCCGTATCAATACACAACATCCACCAAACTACAATCTCCTCAATATAGAATTATCATAGATATATCCCAACCAGACGATATTTATATATACGAAATGTGATAATTAGCCCTCTATGCTTATAATGTAGAAGCGATGACACGTTAGAACATTTTTACTAATACATACTCCTCAATGCTTATAATGTAGAAGCGATGACACGTTGGAACATTTCTTACCAGTGTCCGATCGTCAAAATAATTTGCGAAAAAATATTAATAGTTTACGTGTTTCAACGCAGAATGCTTTAAAACACGTGCTACTTGGGATTCCCAATGAACGAAATGCCATTAACATAGTAATCATTCTTGTTAACTCGCGCCGTGCCGGTGCTCGGCGCCACCTTCGCCGTGTCGGGGGAGGGGGGCGTTTCGACGCCCCCCCCCCCCTTCAACTCGGCTCCTATGAGACGTAGACAAAAACAAAACACAGCGTTCGAAAGCTCTTCAAAATTGTATTTTGAAATTAATTCTGCCAAAATTTTGTATCAGGTCAATATTGAGGTCACCAGAGGTCATCAAGGGTGTTCAAGTTTTAGGACTTCGCTCCAGACATTCCCATATAGCACAGGAACTATGATAGATAGGGGCAAACGGAGAAGAACAATTGAAAGCCCTTGACAAATGCAATCGATAAGGTGTCCTCAGATTTGAACTCAGGTGAATAGTTTAGGCTCCAGAGCTCATCAAATGTCAAAAGGCTATTTTTAGCAAAAACGTTTGTATAAATATCTTTTTAGGTAACAATAATAGGGCAATACTTTTGACGTCATCGTGTTTGTCTCGGCAAGGCGCTTCGGTTCATATGCATGATGACCAAGGTAGGTCAACTTAGAAATTTTACCTCATGTAAGGTCAATTGGTGACCCAATTAGGTCATGTTGCACATTGGGAGACGTGCCTAGACGAGACAAACATATTGGTGTCAGTTTCACTTCTCTATATTTATTTTGTCAAGAGTTATTGGCAAAAAATGTTGGTGACCTCGGATGACCTTATCTGACCCTTTATGGGTCACTGAACAAAAATTGCAGCTGGAACTTCAAGAATGGCATATGATAACATGATCCAAAAGGTATTGGGCTGATATAATTCGTATCCTCAGAATAGGAAGCAGTTGATTATTTCCGGGTGTATATGGAAGCGTTCAAAGTTGTAGCATGCAATGCTTGACCATACAAAACAGCACCATCCAACGCTTGCGACATCCAAATTTCGCCCGGGTAGGGAACATCGTCATGAACCAAGCTAGCAGCAGCCAAAATCGTGGTATCCAGCCACATACAAAGTAGTGGCAGCCAAAGCTTGCGACCTCCAAAAAAAGAACACCGAGGACATCTGCCTTCCAGGAACTATTGGTTCAAATATCGCCCGGTAGATGTCTCACCTTAGCCGGTGGTGCGACGAAACGCTAGTTGAGTGACATCCCTTGAACACAGTGGAGTGGTGTACAGTGGAACCCGACAGGGTCAGTGGCGCCGCCGCCGCGGTGGCACTGACGGGCCGGGCGCGGCGGCGCTCCGCCGCCCGCGGGGTCTCAGCCGCTCGCCCGGCAGCGCCGGGCTGTGCGCGCTGGCGGTAGCCTTGCCTGCTGCCGGGAAAAATGTTCGCTTCTGCTGGGCCATGGTAACCGTAGGAGCCCGTATATTTCCTTCGTGGTTTAGCTGGGTCTGCATTGATCTGGGTATGACGATTTTAGTGAGTAGATTTTCGGTACATATGGAGCATATGGTACATATTATCAGGGTGTTTAGCTGTTTTGCCAGCTGGAGTAGGGATTTTGGACCTCGCTTAGATACGGTAAGTATATGTATGTACCTACAAACCAGTAAAACGCCCTTATTGGATCGGGAACCGGGCGGGCGATTCTTCAACGTTCTTTTCCAACGTGAAGGAGCACTTTGTTTTGTTTTGACCTCAGTTGACCTAAGATGACCTTGTAGGGGTCACTGAGCAACAGTTGCATAGGGTCATCAAGAATGAGCTATACAAACATGATCCTGAAATAATTGGTCTGATGTAATGCGTATTATCTGAATGGGAGGGATTTGCATATTTTCATATTGACATATAATGGGGAGGTCACGGAACCGACCTGACCTTACGTCACAGATATACACACATCCAAGATATGCGATTTGTAGGTACTTAAGCCTAATTCAATTATGTGAGTTTAAAACTGCTCGGGACAAACACTGTTGCCTGGGCACAAATGTTATTTTTGGGGGGGGAGATGGTGTCACTTAAAGGAAATAGTTCACCTTCAACATGGGATTTTGAACTGAAATAGCAGTTTTGTAGCCCGTGTTGAGAAATCCTTATCTGCAACTTTTCTTGGCTGAAAAGACTCTCCAGCCGAAGATATTTGACTTTTTGGCGAAGGAATGCGGCGCATATATGATATACCGTACCGTCTGAGAGTGCCAGCACTACCAGGGCGCATGCGCAGACCAATAACGTACACCATAACATTAACAATTTACAACCTTCTGTCCTGAATTGGCGCGATGTAGGACCATTTTTGAAAAGAAAAAAAGAAACTGTATTAAAAAATATAATAAAATCGTGTTCTGAAAAATTTCCGAAGGTGAACTATTTCCTTTAATGCGACCTGGTGACATGACCTGAAGTGACCCGAAGTAAAAAAAAAAACATTGCAAAATGTGGTTAATTGATGCCCGAACAGGTGCATGACAATTTGTTACAAAGATTAAGACAGAAAATCTGACAACAGGTTATCATGACCGATCAGCAAGCTGCTTGAACAGAAATGCATCAACATAGTCTAACAATGTCACACTCACACCAATCGTTTTTGCGCTCTTTAATGAGACAGTGCGTATTTCCCAGAAAAACCGGCTTACGTACCTATACTCAAATACACAATGCATCCTGCTCGATAGAGACTGGTACAGTTTTGAATCATGCCGCTTGTAGCCGGTGCATTATAGACCAGTAGAATACAACTAACAACCACTGAATCGGCTCCAATAACCACCGTCGTCACATGGATGCTCACAATGAGAGCTCAAAATGAGACTGCGTATTTCCCAGAAAAACCGGCTTACGTACCCATACTCAAATACACAATGCACCTTGCTCGATAGAGACTGGTACAGTTTTGAATCATTCCACTTGTAGCCCAGTGCAATATGGACCAGTAGAATACAACTAACAGCCACTGAATCGGCTCCAACGACCACCGTCGTCACATGGATGCTTAGAATGTTCGCGTTTAAGCCGGCGATCCACTAATAAAACGTCTCTTGGGTTGGTTTGAAGCTGTAAAATGACATCGGTTACTCGAGGACTAACAAAACCCGTGCTCTCCCGTCCCGCCGAATTATGGTAGCCGTTAGGTGTTGATGAAATATAAATATGGGGTGATGATGTGAGGGCGGCAGACCCAGGGCGGGCGGGTATCACATTACACCGCGAGAGAACGCCGTGGTGCCGCGGCGCGCCGAGCGCTACCGTACGTGTTAGGTCGCTTTGCTAAGTTGTAAGATGGAGTGTGAATCTGCGATATGATTAGCCTTAACGGTTTGCCCGGCTTGTGTTTTTACATTGCCATATGCATAACCAGGAGAATACTCACCAGTTATTTTGACAAAATGTACACCGCCAATCACCGCAT
>JAXIVJ010006092.1:17500-55000 GCA_036785665.1 Chirona hameri | reverse complement strand
GCAGTACATTCGAGCCCGACGAATGTCAGTCTGGCAGCAGCAGATTCGTGAATATGAATCTGCTGCTAGCTTGACGGACGTGTGAAGTTGTACCAAGGCAGTTGTACGGCCTTGGCCTTGGCAGTGAAGTAGCTCAAGCTTTGTTTATCTGTGCCCACTGCTCAAGGCTGTATAAATATGTGCCAAGGCCGTATAAGAGTGGCTCTGTGTGTGAATGGCTTGGTTGTTAGTTATAGATATCTTGGCTTGGATAGTGAGAAAACCGAGGATACTCTGTAATTTGAAACAGGTTGATTATTTTGCTTTTATCATTCAAGATATGATTGTCACTCCCAATGTTTTTAGTATGTTTGTCATACTTAAATGTCCAGGAAAACTTGCCTTTTCCCCATTATCCTGTGAAGTATATTTATTATTTACTAGTTCATGTCAACATTGATCAAATAAGTAAGTAGGTTGTAGTACCTCAACATTGTTTGTAGAAGCTATTACAATTACAACCCAAACATTGCATTGTTCACAATTGTGTGATGTTGAGTGATGAATGCATACTTATTACATACTTTTAAGCTGCTCGTTTGGACTTGCATGATCTATATATCTATCATGCGTCTTGTTTTTGTTTTTTATTTTTGCAAACCACCAAAGATGAAAGAAGTCTACTCACCTTGACCTGTTCGACTTTCCTGTTAGTCTGTTGTTGATTATTTATCTCAAGTTCTGACTTGTGTGGGATTTCTTTACTCTATGGTCCATATATATATATATATATATATATATATATATATATATATATATATATATATATATATATATATATATATATATATATATATATATATATATATATATATATATATATATATATATATATATATATATATATATATATATATATATATATATATATATATATATATATATATATATATATATATATATATATATATATATATATATATATATATATATATATATATATATATATATATATATATATATATATATATATATATATATATATATATATATATCCATTATCCATTGGTGTTTCAGTGGTGTGTGTGTTAAAATGGTGCAAAATGCACATTGCAAACTATAAATATTCCTGCTAAAAGATTTTAAGTGTAGAATGAAGTATACATGCAGATTCCTAGCTGCCGCGTGCCGGGCCTGGCGGGTGCTGCCACATGTGACCGGACTTGATGCCGGTCCCAACTCATGTACGAGCGGTGGCGGTGTGGGGCCGGTTCCTGTTTTTTGGGAAATTGTTGCATCTCTAGTAGGTAGGTATATGAGCTCTGGCCTCTGGAGCTCAGCTCCAGTATTTCTTCCCAGGAGCTCCAGCTGCTCCACTAGTTCCTGATTTACGAATGCACCTCTGGTGAAAATATTTGTCTTCTTCATACTTTGTGTCCCTTTTTTGTGTTGTGTGTGTAGGGACATATATAACTTAAAATATAATGTAATAATTATGTTTTAAAGAGCATAATGGTGACCAGATATGATGTGACCAGATGTAGTTGAGTATAGAAGGTATGCACAGAGTTAACAAAAACAAATATTATATTTGTATATATTTGTAATTGTCAAGGTCATTTGAAATTGCTAGCTTGGGATGGCTGCTTTGGCCTCAGGTCATATCCAGACTCAAGTAATTTCAGGTACCAATTTTTAATCTGGAGCCCATTTTGCACCATGCTTACTTATCCATGTGCATTTCATGGGTGCTATGAGCAGAGGTCTAACAAATAGTATTTCCAACTATAGTCAAGGTCAGACTCAGCATGAACTATGCTACACAAACCGCCGGTCCCTCGGCCGATGCGCGGCCGAGGGACCGACGGCGCGGGATGTGTCTAGCTCGGTAGATCTGCAACAGAGTCGTCTCCTGGAGCGGCTGACCGGGGCGGCCCGCTGACGACTGCGGCGCCATCGAGCACGAGCTTAGCATCGAGCTTAGGCTGGCGTCGGTGGCCATATGGCCAGCCATGCGAGCACGGATAGTGAGCGAAACTGTTTCGTCGTTCCATTTGTTTCGTGTAATCAAGCTGTTTCTTTTTTTTGCCGTACCGTTTCTGTTGTGGTCCGTCTCCGACTTCAGTGTGTTCCAGCTCGGTGTTGTGTCGCACTGTACCGACCATTTAGCTTAGTTGTGTGATCCTATTCCACATCACAAGGCGGGAAGGGTGTTATAAGTGAGCGTTACTTAGCAGTTAGCATGGCCAGGAGAAGTCACTTTGTGTTCATACGTGATACGATAGTATAAATAATCTAGCTTTGCTACGTGGTCGTATTCCGCATCACAAGGCGGGAAGGGTGTTAGAAGTGAGCGTTACTTAGCAGTTAGTGTAGCGAGATACATTTTAAATTGTCCAAAAGAAACAGAGGGAAAAAGAAGAAAGTAGAAGGAAAAAGAAGAATAAGCAGAAGAATAGAAACATTCTAAAAGCAAAAGCTATGTGTAATTTTAAAATTGAACATGGAAGGAACGGCGGCCGTGTGCACACCAAACACTTCAACAGTGGAGACGCCGGCTGAAGCCCCCCACGCAGGCAACAAATACCCTCGTTCCGACCTGTGTACCGCCAGGGTGTCGCTATTAAGGCACCAGGCCCATTAAAGGACACCATAACAGCAGCTGCGCGGCGCCATTAAGCGTGAGCGTCGGCCAGCGGCCCGGGTCACGTACGGCGCTCGGCAGAAGCCTCTGCGCAGGATCCTGACCCAGATCACGGCAGCAAGCTCCGCCTCTGGGCCGCTGTAGACAGCAGTTCCGGCCGCCGCAGGCATCCACAGGCCGTTGCAGCCGGGTGAGAAGGACCAATGACAGGACAGCAAAAGGGAATCGAAAATTAAAACCGAGTGGAGAAAAAATCACGGCAGCAAGGCGCCAATCTGGCAGCTGACCTGATTTTTCAAGCAAAAAGTTGATAAAAGGGCCTGCAAGAGGGGTGAAGGTCGGCAGATCGAACAGCAGAGCAGCAAGGACGGGACCGATCTTCAAATTGCCGATAGTGCGCCCAGGCCTCCAAACAGTCCAAGTAAGTTTCAGAGGAACAGAGTTCGGCAGTGAGCAGGGACGGAAGCAGGCTGGGGCCGCGGCTCCTCGCCGCGAGCCTCAGTCTCAGAGGAGACAAGATGGGGCAGTGAGTAGGGACGGAAGCAGGCTGGGGCCGCGGCTCCTCGCCGCGAGCCTTAGTCTCAGAGAAGCCGCGTCAAGGACCATCACAAGTCAGCCTTCAAGATTTGCTGTTGTTTAGTTCTATAAATTTCATACTGGAGAAAGTAGCCGCATTTCACATCAAGTAAGGTCGGAAAGTCTGTACAATCCTTATACCCTCCTTATAATCCATGGTCAGTTAATTTGTTGTGCATCTGAACACCATACAAATTTAATTTGCACAGTGTTTCGGCCGGTTTTTTCTTCTTCTTCGTCGTTTTGTTCTTCTCTCATTGAACTCCCCTGCTATTTGGGCATTTGTTTGGTCATGTAGTCACGATATTCTTAATTATGCCTACGCGAGTATGTGTATGGTTGAAAAAATTATCATATATTGATTGCCTGACTAGTTATAACTTCTAACGTAAATCAAAACTCTGATATGGTTTGGACGTTTATGTTTGCGTCTTTTATAACTCTCGTGCTTTAAATGCAACCGATTATGGAGCTTGTGCCAATGCTGGTGGTGGTCGCCGATGGGATTTATTTGACTGGTTGACTGTTCGAACTGATGTGACTGATGTGACTGGCTGAATTTTGTTGACTATTCGAACTGCTGCCTATAAGACGAATGATATTGTATTCACGAGACAATTAACTTGAACTATCGGTGCACAATTTTCTGTAAATATAGCCTTGTGTGAATTACCTAGTACTCTAATTCGGAATGTGACTGAAAGATGGATTGAGGAAGGAATATCAATGAGATGGAGCGCTAGCTTGAGGGGAAGTCACGTAATATAATTAGTAATGTTAACGTAAAAATATATATGTAGGGACAAGCGATGATGTGACTTCAATGCTTCCAAGGCAGGGTAATGTAATTTTTGCGGCTAGATGTGATGAAATACTCAATTCAAGGTTCCGAGGCTTAATGTTTATTTTGGTGAACAATGTTTACTGATATATTGAAGGCCAACTGTTTCTGGTAAAACCCGAGTGATGTGATAATTATGTGAAATACCCGTACTGAAAATTTTCAGGAATGGCTAACCCGATTGCCAGCAGACAGGGTGACCGATATTTTTTCTTAACCTTGCCATTCAATTATCCGGTTCGGTTGATTATTTGGTCTGATTGGTGACATTTTCAAATCCGGTCAAATTAACTTCACTGTGGTTAATTTGCAATTTAATCTGTAAGCCTTTTTACGCAATCTTTGATGTCAGGATCGGTTGATGACAGGGTCATCATTTCAACGTTTCGGCATATACAAACAGATCATTTAGGGATTGTGTCGTGAGGATTTTGATAAACAGGTCTTATTGACGAATTGTCGAGTATGTGCTAATATTGTTTCCACACAGCCCTAAGCCGCCGATAATTGCAAGACTTTTAATTTAATTTTGTTAAGCAACGTTATTTTCATTAAGTTCAAAGCTAACTGAGTAAAGTAAATATTTCCCAAGGAAAAGGAAAGTGAGGAAGGCTGTGTTGGAATGTTTACGATTCTCGCAGTTAACTGTCTCCTTAACAAGCGCGAAATCATGGGATGGTTGTTTGCTCTATGGAAAGATATGGCGGTATGATACAAATCACGGGCATGTACAATTTCGTCCCTGTTCATCTCGCTGTTAAAAATTAACGCCAGAATAAAATCGCTGTCATGAAAAATTCGCACAAGTGTCCACACGGCCAGCGTCACCGATCACCGCTACCGGCCGCTGGGACACTGACCCCACGCGCCCGATCCCAAAACACATGACGTCATGAACCCCCTCCCCTGGACGAGAGGGTCCGGCCAGACGGTCAGACGCTAGCCTAACGAGGGGAAAACCCGTGGATTTCGCTCAGGTGGGACAGTTGTTGTACATACAGAAAAGTACTGAGCACCAAGTACCAGGTGTCCGTACCGTGTACCAAGTACCGAGTACCGAGTACCGAGTACCGAGTACCGTGTACCGAGTACCGAGTACCGTGTACCGAGTACCGAGTAACGTGTACCGATTACCGAGTACCTAGTACCGTGTACCAAGTACCGAGTACCGAGTACCGAGTACCGAGTACCGAGTACCGCGTACCAAGTACCGAGTACCGATAACCGAGTAACCGAGTACCGAGTACCGAGTAGTGAGTACCGATTTCTGAGTACCCATTCCTGAGTAACGAGTACCGAGTACCGAGTGTCGAGTACCGAGTGCCGAGTACCGAGTACCAGGTGCCGAGTGCCGAGTGCCGAGTACCGAGTACCAAGTGCCGAGTACTGAGTACTGAGTACTGAGTACTGAGTATCGAGTACCGAGTACTGAGTACCGATTACCAATTACAGAAACACGACCCGTGGTACACTATAGTCACAAAATACACTACACAATGCACACTACACAATACACTACACAATATACACTACACAATATACACTACACAATATACCCTACACAATATACACTACACAATATACACTACACAATATACACTACACAGCATAAACTACACACACTCCACAAATACACTACAAATGGTATCACGCCGGCGACGCTTCTTCACGCTAACAGTTATAAGATAAATACATATATACATACATACATACATACATACATACATACATACATACATACATACATACATACATACATACATACATACATACATACATACATACATACATACATACATACATACATACATACATACATACATACATACATACATACATACATACATACATACATACATACATACATACATACATACATACATACATACATACATACATACATACATACATACATACATACATACATACATACATACATACATACATACATTCATACATACATACATACATACATACATACATACATACATACATACATACATACATACATACATACATACATACATACATACATACATACATACATACATACATACATACATACAAACATACAGGCAAACAGGCATACAGGCATTCAGGCATACAGGCATACAAGCACACAGGCACACAGGCACACAGGCACACAGGCACACAGGCACACAGGCACACAGGCATACAGGCATACAGGCATACAGGCATACAGGCATACAGGCATACAGGCATGCAGGCATGCAGGCATGCAGGCATGCAGGCATACAGGCATACAGGCGTACAGGCGTACAGGCGTACAGGCGTACAGGCATACAGGCATACAGGCATACAGGCATACAGGCTTACAGGCATACAGGCGTACAGGCGTACAGGCGTACAGGCGTACAGGTGTACAGGCATACAGGCATACAGGCATACATACACATACTTGGAATCATGCATGCATACTGTACGTACACTACATACAAACGTGCAGACGCACGCCCAGAGACAACCGTGCGCGTGGAGCCGGGGCAAATAGGATACAACGCACGAGGGAGGTATGACGATAACAGCATGGTGTAAACTGACAGTGGGAAATAATAGACAAGATTGTGAGGAGGCCTAGACAATACGTAGCCGCGCCCCTGTGCGTAATATGCCTGCCGACACGGTCTGCTGCACAACGGGTGATGGGGGAAAGGGGGTGGAGTTGAATGGGAATTCAACTAAGAGGAGACCCTTTTAACAAAAGATGGCAAAGGTCTCAGATGTATAGACCGGTTTCGGTGGGAATATTTAGTTCGGAAGGAGAAAGTTGTGTTTCCAGGAGAATGGGAGTTAGATGATGATGAGATTGTTTGTTTTTTGGGTCCATTCCGCGATGCCAAGAAGTGAGCTGGATCGCGCGCCATAAGTCGCGAAATACTGGCGGGCACTCGAAAGAGTCCGGTAACGCCAGGTTCTGGGAAACCAGGAGGGCCAGAATGGCCATCCGCCTCAGGTAAATGCCGTAGGAGGAGTCAGGGTGCTGAGGTGGTGACGTGTGCGGTCCGGAATGGCCATCCGCCCCAGATGAATGCCGTAGGAGGAGTCAGGGTGCTGGGGTGGCGACGTGTGAGGGCCAGCAGGGCCATCCGCCTCAGGTAAATGCCGTAGGAGGAGTCAGGGTGCTGAGGTGGTGACGTGTACGGGCCGGAATGGCCATCCGCCCCAGATAAATGCCGTAGGAGAAGTCAGGGTGCTGGGGTGGCGACGTGTGAGGGCCAGAATGGCCATCCGCCTCAGGTAAATGCCGTAGGAGGAGTCAGGGTGCTGAGGTGGTGACGTGTGCGGGCCGGAATGGCCATCCGCCCCAGATAAATGCCGTAGGAGGAGTCAGGGTGCTGGGGTGGCGACGTATGAGGGCCAGAATGGCCATCCGCCTCAGGTAAATGCCGTAGGAGGAGTCAGGGTGCTGAGGTGGTGACGTGTGCGGGCCGGAATGGCCATCCGCCCCAGATAAATGCCGTAGGAGAAGTCAGGGTGCTGGGGTGGCGACGTGTGAGGGCCAGAATGGCCATCCGCCTCAGGTAAATGCCGTAGGAGGAGTCAGGGTGCTGAGGTGGTGACGTGTGCGGGCCGGAATGGCCATCCGCCCCAGATAAATGCCCTAGGAGGAGTCAGGGTGCTGGGGTGGCGACGTGTGAGGGCCAGAATGGCCATCCGCCTCAGGTTAATGCCGTAGGAGGAGTCAGGGTGCTGAGGTGGTGACGTGTGCGGGCCGGAATGGCCATCCGCCCCAGATAAATGCCGTAGGAGGAGTCAGGGTGCTGGGGTGGCGACGTGTGCGGGCCAGAATGGCCATCCGCCCCAGATAAATGCCGTAGGAGGAGTCAGGGTGCTGGGGTGGCGACGTGTGAGGGCCAGAATGGCCATCCGCCTCAGGTAAATGCCGTAGGAGGAGTCAGGGTGCTGAGGTGGTGACGTGTGCGGGCCGGAATGGCCATCCGCCCCAGATAAATGCCGTAGGAGGAGTCAGGGTGCTGGGGTGGCGACGTGTGCGGGCCGGAATGGCCATCCGCCCCAGATAAATGCCGTAGGAGGAGTCAGGGTGCTGGGGTGGCGACGTGTGGGCCGAAATGGCCATCCACCTCAGATAAATGCCGTAGGAGGAGTCAGGGTGCTGAGGTGGCGTGGATTGGTGATTGGGGCACCACGGAAACCGCAGTAAGTCGTGGATCCCAGCAGCAGTGTGCGGCAGGAATGGATCCAGACAGAAAAGCATGTGTGAGGTTATTCATATTTTCATTTGGTGGATTTAATAGTTAGAGTGGAAAGTTATCCATAGTGAAGAGCTGAGTACATCGGAGACGAAATTCGCTCAGTGAACCAGCTGTTACCCTGGTGCGTTCCCTGTGTAACACTACGCACCACTGGTGGGGATAGGAAAAGAGGGAGGGGTCAGGAAGACGAACCTGACAGTTTACTGCAAAGTATGAAAGATATTGATGATTGAGTGAATGTCTGGGGAGAGTCTGAGTGAAAGGATGTATGAATGTGTTAGTTCCAGTGGGAGTTCGTCCTCAGCGTAGCGTTGCACTGGGTATGCAGAATATACATGGAACCGATCACAGAACTCACGGTGTGATAATCTGAGAGACAAGCCGTTGGTGAAATTATGTAAGGAGGAGCCAGAGGGCCATTGGTGCCGGCTCACGGACAAGGAAACCCGGACCTTATTCCACCGGACCAATTCCCGATTAACTCGCTAAATTTCACCAACCCCACCCTAACCGTGCAGCGACCTATGTGCTCGCCGATGATTGACCTGCCTCCAAAATAAAAATGTATGTGCAGGTTGAGCTCGATTCTGCATTTTAACCACAAAATTTAGTCTTATCTCGAAAACACGGGGATATAACATTCTGAAAATGCCAAATTTCGACTCCTGATCTCAAGAAAACCCCGTGAACAAAATTTTAATAATGTTGCAAATTGTTGACAATTGTTGCAAGCAGTTCTAATTGTTGCAGATTAAGCCAGAGAGCCTCAAAATTTATGTCATTCCATTCAGCGGCCCAAAATTAACCAGAGAAAGAGTTTTCAAAAATTTTACAAAATGTTGCAATGCTACACAAAATGGCAGAGCCATGCAGAAGCGAAAACCCGTTACATTAGCATGGCCAGGAGAAGTCACTTTGTGTTCATACGTGATACGATAGTATAAATAATCTAGCTTTGCTACGTGGTCGTATTCCGCATCACAAGGCGGGAAGGGTGTTAGAAGTGAGCGTTACTTAGCAGTTAGCATGGCCAGGAGAAGTCACTTTGTGTTCATACGTGATACGATAGTATAAATAATCTAGCTTTGCTACGTGGTCGTATTCCGCATCACAAGACGGGAAGGGTGTTGTGGTGAGCGTTACTTAGCAGTTAGCATGGCCAGGAGAAGTCACTTTGTGTTCATACGATAGTACAAATATATTTGCATTACTCTTTTTATTTGAAAATGTCTATTGTGGTCTGTGGATTCGAATACCAAAACAATGTGATCAACCCTGAACCCAAGTCCGCAAAAGGGAAAAATGGGGGTACCTTGTAGGCCATATGGCAGCCCCTGGGGCTCAGGACCCGGAGGCCCCAGTGAAATTAGCCCCCCCCCCCCATATTGGGAGGCTGGATCCGCCAGTGGTCTGGGGCCACTCTTCGCTAATTTCTACATGTGTTTTGTTGAGAACAAAGCTTTAAATGATACCAATCTTGCGCCTTCGACCTACTGCAGGTATGTAGATTACATTTTTTGTAGAAGTGCGGAGCAATAAACATTTACAAAGCTTGATAGCTAGCCTGGAGAACAACTCTGTCTTACGTTTCACTTTTGAAGAGAGCATTGACAAACGTTGTCATTTTTAGATAGTGGATAGTAGAGATGGTAAATTCACCACTAGTGTTTTCCGTAAGCCCACAAACACAGGGGACGTAATAACGCAAAAAACGAATGCCCTGAAAAATATAAAGTGAGCGTGATAAGAGCCATTGTGAGAAGAGCAATATAGTAGATATGCTCTACATGCTCTGCAATATAATAGATATGCTAGATATGCTAATAGATATGCTCTGCAATATAATATTTATGCTCTACATATGAATTTTTACACTCTGAATTGTGTAGAGTAAAGGAGGTCTTAGTGAACAACGGCTATTCAAATAAGGCAGTAGATACGGAGATTGAAGCGCAGCTAAAGAAGTATGTCAATCAGTGTCATGCAGGGTCAAACAACTAGCTACGTTCAACTCTATTACCGTAACTTGATGAGTGCAGCGTACAAAGTTGACGAACAAGTCGTACGTAGTATCATACAAAAAAGGTGAAATGCATAGACAAAAACCAAAAACTTGAACTTATCATATACTATCAAAACAAGAAAACACGAAACTTAGTAATGAAAAACAATCTCAACACGAGTAAAGACAAGTTGAAGTGCACCAATGTGGTTTATCAATGTATATGTCCACACGAAGATTGTAGGCTTCGTCAAGAAATCTACATTGGTGTCACGACAACTTCGCTCTCTAGAAGACTTACGATGCATTTGATGGATGGGGCACCAAAAGAACCAGGGACTCGTCTAACATGTTAACTAGGGGGGCAACCCCCCCTCCCCCCGTCCAGGCAAACAACGGCCACTGGGGGGGGGGGGGCAAGTTTAAACAGGTTATAATTGTTGGCGAGATGCACATTTGAACAGTTCTGTACATGTTATAGGCCAGGGATGTAGTATCCTATTCAGTTGAGGTGGCTTCAACCTTAACGAGGAAGTGGGTCAATACCGAGGACAAATCTGTATTTTTGTGGATTTATATGGTACTTTAAGCGACTTTCCCAGCTCAGCCCCCACTTTTCTGGAGAAGCTCCACCCCTGTTATAGGCCATGTGACCAGCTGCACACACATATACATATATAGTTATTGTAACTGATTCATGATAGATGGTGTATAATGACAATAATAACTCAAACGATGTTTTATATTATAGGACATAGGTCGCAAAGCTTTCGATAACAAGTATCATGATCATTGCGAGATGCTGTAAATGAAAGAAAACACACAGTAGCGGAAACCGGCGCAGGTTAAATACGCCTATTTTTCAATAAAAGCATGCGCATTGTTATATGACATTATCACTGCTAGTTTTGCCGAATTGATTCCATTTTTGAAAATCGCACAGAGGCTCTTAAAGGGAGATAATCCCCTTTGTATTTTGTTAGCAGCAATTTATTTCGCTACCGTTATGGTATTAAAATGATGTGATCTAAATTTAAAAATTAAATACAATTATTCTCTAATTCAAAGTTGGATGTTTGGGAAAATTAATGATCGGTATTTTCCCTCCACTATTGGAAAGTGCAACATCTGGGCACTTTTGCATCAATATATTCAACGTTGTTGAATGGGCACTTATAAACAAATCGCCGATGCTAAATAGGTTTCAGTCCGGGGCCAACCTAAACTGCCGATTGCAATGCACTTTTTTCAAATGATTGTTGATTGTTCATAAAAGTTTGGCACATATTCACAAAAGATAAGAGTGCAGGAAACATATTGCATACCTTCATGATAAATAACAATGCGTATGGAGGCTAATTTACTGAATTCGCTACCGAGTACTTGTTGAGTACCGACCGATATAAGCGTGGCTCGCTTGTCGGTATGAAACTGCTAATATCTTTCGGTAGGAATGTTTATAGGCAAAATGTGATTAAGTTACATCATATTTTGGCCTCGTCTATCGATTTCAGGTGCCACCTCCATTTTTTTTTGAAAAATGTGATTATCTCCCTAAAAATAATCCCTGTCCCAGTTTTCAGCATATATTTTGGAGCTTAGATTTACTGGACAAAAGGATGGATTAGTGTTGGACATTACTCCAAAACCTTAAACCAAGTAACATGACTAATGAATGAATGGCATGTCATTAATTTGACCTTCCTGTAAGTAACACCAATAAAGTGAAAAAGTAGGCATTTTTAAACTATGATGTAAATTTCATGGAGGTAGTGTCGTACCCAGGATTCAGTCCAGGAGGGGGGCAATTTTGTATCAGGGGGCATAAGCCATAAGGTACCCACACAAAAAAACTCACCGGATTTGGCCCACTATATTTATAGAGGGGCATATTTTCAACATTTTTTTCATAAAAATGAAAAAGTATTCATATTTTTAAAATAAAAATGGAAGAAGGACCCTTTTACCAAAGGGGCACATACAGCAAAGGGGGGGGGGCGCGTACGGACCTTCAGGGGGGGGGGGGGTAATTGCCCCGTTTGCTCTCCCCTTGGGTACGCCTATGTGTAGGTAAAGATGTCATTTTCAAGCTAAATTTGGAAATTTAGCCACACGTCCATTCTGGCTGTCATCTGTCAATAAAATTAACCCGCCCTTAACTTGGGGGTCTCAGCCGAACGCCATTGACGGGGGGGGGGGGGGGGGGTCTTCCGAAGTAATGATCGCAGTGAGATGCGCAAGGCGGTATTCGAAAGCTCTCAATGAAGCACATCTAAAGCATTCCCGAAAGGTTCACATTGAGGTCACATGTCAGGTCACGGTCAGGTCAAAGGTCAAAATCAATATATTTGAGTGTATGGTACTATCCATTCAATGCCTTCGATTGCGATCATGATCACCCAAAGTGCTCTCAAAGGTATAATACACATCTCGCATGAGCTAAAGTAAGATTGTTGGCCAAAGGTCAAGGTCAATGTCACAGACGGTCATCATGTGCAAAACATATACGAAAGTCATACGACATATGTTATATGGGTTATGTTAGACGTATAATTCGATAGTGATAGTCATTTTACCACCTGACTTCATTCAAGTGAAGTTAGTGTCAAACTCAGGCCAAGGTCAGGTCACATAAGGTCAATTTTTTTTTTAAATTGATGAATATACATACAAACGCATGTTTCTGGGCCAGTTTTACCTCAGAGATGCAGCGGTGACGTTCCTTTCTTCGCAGCTGGTTATAAATAACCCAAAAACAATAAATAAATAAATACTTCATGAGTTACCCATACTTTAGAAGCTATATATATATATATATATATATATATATATATATATATATATATATATATATATATATATATATATATATATATATATATATATATATATATATATATATATATATATAAAAGTCATGCGACATATGTTATATGGGTTATGTTAGACGTATAATTCGATAGTGATAGTCATTTTACCACCTGACTTCATTCAAGTGAAGTTAGTGTCAAACTCAGGCCAAGGTCAGGTCACATAAGGTCAATTTTTTTTTAATTGATGAATATACATACAAACGCATGTTTCTGGGCCAGTTTTACCTCAGAGATGCAGTGGTGACGTTCCTTTCTTCGCAGCTGTTATAAATAACCCAAAAAACAATTTAAAAAAAACCTTCATGAGTTACCCCATACTTTAGAAGCAATATATATATATATAATATATATATATATATATATATATATACTATATATATATATATATATATATATTATATATATATATATATATTAATATATATATAAATATATATTATATATATATTTATATATAATATATATATATATTATATAATTATATATATATATATATATATATATATATATATATATATATTATATATATATATATATATAATATATATATATATTATAAATATATATATATATTATATATATATATATATTATATATATATATATATATATATATATATATATATATATATATATATATATATATATATATATATTCATTCATTATTTTCACAAAATTTGCAATCATTATCCTACCAGGCCCGACCGGGCCTGCCATATTTACTTGTGTCCTAGCATATATACTTGTATACTATAAATGTGAAACAATGAACCAACTATGCTACCCCCCCCCCCCCCAAAGCCACAGCCACAGCAACAGTGTGTTGCTGTGTAAGTGAACTGCTGGTTAAAATATTTTTAAGCTGACCTGAGCTTGCGCGCATTACTTCAAAATGATCCGCCCAGGCCCGTCCAGAGCCCGGTGATTTCCTTGAAGTTGAGGACCGGCCCAGGCCCGGCCCATGGACCATCGGGCCAGCCCGGCCCATGGCGAACTCTGCTCTGAAGCTAGCAAACATTGCGTGGAACGGATCAGCAGCTTGTGATCTTTTCACATGTGCATTGAATCCCAATACAGCCCGTCGGAATAGCCCTCGCTTAGTGGTCTCCTTGTTAGCCTTGTGAGCGGACGGAACATGAATCAGTTGCGATGGTGCGGCCCTGGTTCAACGCCGTGGTAAGTGGGGTGGGAAGCAGCCGAGCAGAAAGGCGGAGTGGCGGAGTCGGATCGGAATAGGATCAAGTATAGGAACATGAACTGCTCCACTGCCTAAACAGATCTCTTAATTGTCCCCACGGTCGCTTTCCACGTGCCCCGAGTCATGTCTGCCACGCCAGCCGTCACTAATGAAGAAAGCAGCGTGGGAGCGCGCGCAGTAGAGGGGAGAGGAACAGGGGTCAGGTTACCGGGCACAAGGCAAAAGGCGCGCCGGGGGGGGGGGGGGACGGCTGGCGGAGCGGCGCCTGGCCACTACTATCACTCTCTGACCACCTGGTCAAAACGGGACCGTCCCGTTTAGAGGCGGTGTCTCAATATTTCGAAAACGCCTGAAGTTAGGGGGCGGAAGTTTTTGAAGCTATGTCAGGACGTGGCTCTCTCTATGCGACCAGAAAACTGTTGATCCAGCCCATCTAGAACACACCTTTGTACTTACTTAATGGGTTAACTATTATATTTATGTATTACTATTAAATTATTAATATGTTAAATTTTCAATAATAAATCATCACAATTAATAATTAATTATAGAATAAGATTCGTTAATTAAATCCGTTGCAGACTATGGTCACTGGCGGATCCAGGAGGGAGGGGGAGCATTGTGGCCATGGCCCCCTCCGAACCGCCTGAAATGGGCACAAAATTTACACATTTCCTTACATAGAAGACAATCTAAGCAACTTTTACAAAGGAAAGGTTTTTTTAAAATCAGCTATCAATCCATAAGCAAGCAAAATCCGATGAGTTTTCAGAGTTGTGTGATATATTTTTTTTTTAATTTGCCCCCCCCCCAAACCACCGTTCTGGATCCGCCAATGACTATGGTGGTAGTAGTAGTACCATAAGCTAGTACCGTCATGATCCCAATATGACGTCATCATCCCAAATAAAAATAAAAACTTAATTTGTATAAAGTTAAGTGACTTTTTGAGAGATAAAAAAATATCACCATCGTTTTCAGCAGCACTTGCTTCATATTTTCGACTACAACCAGCGTATAGTTGACAACTTTCAGAAAGGTGAAACATTCCCTTTAACTTTCCCAAAATGATATTGGAACCTATTTTATATAACATGAAAAGGCCTGACATCAAATGGTCGCACACCAAATACCCGAAACAGAAGCACCGATTGAGGGAGCCGCCCAACCACTGCTGGTCCCAGACGGCCAATAAAGCGGGGGAGTGGCAGCGGCGGTCCGGCGTTATGGGATCTGGGATGCCAAAAACGTCCATTTTGGGAAATTGATTTCAATTTGGGGAAATTGATTAAACTCATCTGGAAGATCCCTTTCCTAAATAACAGTGCGTCTTATTGATGTTTCCCTAACAGCTATGAGTCACTTTCGTCCTTAGACGTAGGTACCGTCAGTTTGTTCATTCGATCGTTGTATATTATTTACTAGCTGGGGTACCCGGCGTTGCCCGGGAAATTAAGTACCTGGCGGTGTCT
The DNA here is from genome assembly GCA_036785665.1 of Chirona hameri. NCBI lineage: Eukaryota > Metazoa > Arthropoda > Thecostraca > Balanomorpha > Balanidae > Chirona > Chirona hameri. The sequence continues at coordinate 39,180 of JAXIVJ010006092.1, read as the reverse complement.
CCTCAGGCAGCTCCTCGGACGCTTAAACTTAAACAAAAGTCTGGTAGGATAAATTCACACTTGTTGTCTTGTTCTTAACAAATTCCACGCTTTGAATGTATGGTAGGGTAAACTGAAAGATTTGACTTTTCATAGACGTGTTGTTCTTACCAAATTCCACGCTTTCACAATTTACTTTAAAAACAAATTCCACGCTTAATTAACCCTATTTGTAACAGGCTCCTGGCTACCCCTATTTGTAACAGGGGGATTCCGCCCCCCCCCCCCCCCCGGAGATCTCGAGATCTACCCGTCTGATTTTCACAAATGAAACGGCGTTTGGTTCCCCTCAACACGATCTACATTTTTTTTATAATCTATTTTGTATAGGGGGCAACAGGGGGGGGGGGGCAAACTACATATTTTAGTGGTATATGTGATCCAACACAGCTGTCATGTTTATCAACCGATTTTAACACAAACAATGGGAATCCATAGAGATTGAATTGGAGATTGATATATGGCGATCACTTTTGAAAATTCAAAACTCTGGTAGGGTAAACTGACATTACCCCGGACACCTTGATTCAACACTGAACACTGTTCTTAAAACTGATTAAACACTGAACACTGTTCTTAAAACTAACACTGAACACCACCGAAGACTTTCACAATTTACTTGAAAACTAACACGTGTTGTGTTGTTCTTAACAAATTCCACGCTTTGAATGTTTGGTAGGGTAAACTGAAACTATCAAAAGTTCTTGACAAATAAGTGCTGGTCACCTCAGATGACCTCACTCGATCTTGTAGGGGTCGCTGAGCAATAGTTTTACTTGGGTTATCAATAATGAGCTATAATAGCATAATCTTAAAATAATTAAGCTGATATAATGCGTATCCTCTGATACGAAAACATTGGTATATTTTCTCGTGACTTATCATGGGAATGGTACGAACTGTCCTGATCTTAGGTCACCGATATACAAAACAAAATCCGAGATAGCAGGGTTGTAGGTACCTATGACTTGATTACGTCCTGTGATTTTTGGAGTGCTGAGTCAAAAACTGTGGCCAGTGGCTTTGGCACGACCACAAAGGATCTGGCTCGCTTGTGCATTTAATTATGTTTAAAACAAACTTGACTTTGTAAAAGTTGTTTAGATTTCCCTTAAAATCAGAAAAGGATGCCAATTTTCGGTCGATTTCAGCCGTTAGGGACCTGGCACGATGGAGGCATCGTGTCATGGCCTGAAACGACTACATCCGCCCTTGAGCACCCCAATGAATATTGGGAAATTCACACACATGACTAGTAGACTTGGTTGCCGGAGGCAAGGCGGTGGGAAGCGGCCCACTGGCTGGCTAGCTGTAAGACAGCGCAGGATCCGGCAGCAGCAGCGGCTCCAGCTAAGACGAGCTGGAACGAGCTGGGGCTGAAGCTCAGCTGCCGCGAGCTGCTGCGAGCCGTTTTGTGGGTTCCGCCGCCTGCAGGCGAGCGCGACTGAGCTGGACGCGCGGCCGGTACGCCGCGCCCGAGCTCGGGCGGCGTAGCATTGTTTTCCATACAGTTAAGCATAAAGAAAAACTGATAAAATAGATGTCATTGCAGATATTGCTTTCTAGAATGCGGTTGGAGAACGGGTATAGGCCGGAGTCGGAGTCGGAGTCGATTTTTTTGCAGGCCGGACTCGGAGTTCGAGTCGGAGTTGCTAAAATGCTGTCGACTCCGCAGCTCTGGTTAATATAATATAACTACCAGTATAATGAGGTAGTGATTAATTCATAGTGGGTCGGAATCACTGCTGAATGGTTTGTACTCGATAAAACAGGTATGATATGGGCCATGTTACGTTCAGGCTCTGAAAAACCGTTTCCTTGCAATACTTAGTCACAATATAGCGACTAGTTTCCTTTAAAGGAAACAATTATAAAGTTATGCATAAAATGACACTACGGTGTAATATTTCCACCACGGTGTAATATTTCCGCTTAATTGCGACCAACTGCGACAACCCCATACTGCAGTGTTCATTGGCCGATCCAGAACGATGTTTTTTTTTCTTGGGGGGGGGGAATTCCAAAAAGTCTCACACAATTCCGAAAACTCATCGGATTTAGCTTGCTTATATCTGAATGGTACGATCCCCTGGCAGTGGGCCTGACCGGGGCCCAGTAAAATTAAAAACAGCTGATTTAAAACAAACTTCCATATGTAAAAGTTGCTTAGATTTTCTTCCATATCAGGGCATGTGTCAATTTTGGTCCGATTTCTGGCTCTTGGGGGGGGGGGGCAAGGCCACTTTGCCCGCCCCCGGGATCCGCTAGTGGCAGTGTTACGATCCCCTGGATCCGCTAATGGCAGTGTTACGATCCCCTAGATCCGCTAGTGGCAGTGTTACGATCCCCTGGATCCGCTAGTGGTAGTGTTACGATCCCGTGGATCCGCTATTGGCAGTGTTACGATCCCCTGGATCCGCTAGTAGCAGTGTTACGATCCCCTGGATCCGCTAGTGACAGTGTTACGATCCCCTGGATCCGCTAGTGGCAGTGTTACGATCCTGTAGATCCGCTAGTGACAGTGTTACGATCCCCTGGATCCGCTAGTGGCAGTGTAACGATCCCCTGGATCCACTAGTGGCAGTATTACGATCCCCTAGATCCGCTAGTGGCAGTGCTACGATCCCCTGGATCCGCTAGTGGCAGTGTTACGATCCCCTGGATCCGCTAGTGGTAGTGTTACGATCCCGTGGATCCGCTAGTGGCAGTGTTGCGATCCCCTGGATCCGCTAGTAACAGTGTTACGATCCCCTGGATCCGCTAGTGACAGTGTTACGATCCCCTGGATCCGCTAGTGGCAGTGTTACGATCCCCTGGATCCGCTAGTGGAAGTGTTACGATCCCCTGGATCCGCTAGTGGCAGTGTTACGATGTACCTCTACATAGTACAGTGATACAACACCATGCTAAAATTGTTTCAGCTATTACAGGTAATCTGTTGATAAATTATTAAAGTACGTGCTCATCGCTTATCGGCTTCCTTACTCTGACCTTGAGATTAATTGAAGATGTGAGCCGTGACCTAACCTTTAAATATGCCATTTTAGTCTGAATGCCAAAGCTGAATGCACTTAGCGTTTTACCTGTAACGAGAAGTAGCGCAGAATGGAGAATGTCATCCCTATATCCGGCAGAGTGTGCTGAAGGATGTTATAAATGCCTTACCAGTTACCAGTTACGAGTTTATTCGAAAAAGATCCACGTACCTATATAATCGTGGCTTTTCACCCTTTCACGTCATATTTCTAAAACAGTGGGGACAACACTAAGGTTGAGGAGCAAAACACTTAAACAGGCATACTAAAATACACTCAATTAAAAGCACACACACACGCACTATAAGACGAGATACAGTGGCAGATCTGCACTCCCATCTAAATATCAGGTGCCATCAGGTCTCATGGCAGCCTTCAAAGTGGTACGTCTGCTGGGGGCGGTAGGATCCAGACGTGTGTTCAGAAGAGAAACACCACGGTAGCATAGCCTTCGTCGGCCGGACTCTGTGCGTATGCGTGGCAACGTCCAGTTTCTAGCACGACGTGTGTCATGTTCATGGACATCAATGGCACACGGACCGATTGTATGACTCAGACATGCAGGCTCCTGATTCAGGATAACACGCTGCACAGCACATATCGTGTGAAAATCTATGAGTTGCTCTGCCGTAAGCCATCCTAACAGTCTAATCGCATCCGATACATGGTCATTGCGTCGCCTACCGGTTACTACTCGGGCACAAAAATTCACAATTTTCTGGATTCTTCGCACTTGGTTGGTTCCACACGATCCATAAACAGACGAACAGTATCTTACGACGGACAGTACAAGCGATTCTACTATGACCTTCAGTGCTTGGCCGGGTATAACATGACGAGCATGACTAAGCGTGATTAGTAAGCCTGTGCATTTTCTAGTAATGGTGTCGATATAGCCTTCCTTCCATATATAGCAGACGTCTTCATCATATCAGTCGTGCATTGCAGCGTCTGATATCACGCGCACTGGAGAGGGGGGGGGGGCACTTTTGTGCCCCCCACCCATGTTTTTCGTAAATGACTCATAAACGAAAAGGGTAGGCCACTGATACTTCGTAGCATTTAAGCCAACACAATAGCGGATCGTATGACACCACACGATTTAAACTCAGTCATTCAATTTTTGAGTTATATGGATTTGAAATCAAAGATGGCGGCGATAAACGCGTTCGGCGAAGCGATATCTCAGGCGCCAGCAGTCGGATCGGGATGATTCAAACGCCATTCGGCATCTCTTGGTAACCTGATGTCGGAAACATCTCACTGACCCCATTATGTTGACCTGTGACGTCACGGAGAGGTCAAGTTACAAAATGCCTAGTTTTGACCAACGTGACATCATTTCACCTTGAAGATATTGTCCTAATGTCACCCAAATTTCAGTAAATGTACATCATCATATAGCAGTTATTTATCCTGTAAGTTTGATCGCTCTAGCTCACATACTTTAGGAGATCTGGGGGGGGGGGCACAAATGTGCCCCCACCCCTTCCAGTGCGCGTTATCGACATATACCCCTCTCCAGTCTGCGTAATATAGTGGCGCATTTATTCGGGAAATTAAAGCCTAATTCATTTGACATCGCCTACGGCACAATTCAGTAATGAGAAGAAAAGAGACGTCTGTTTGAGGCTGTCACTAACAGCTTGCTGGTTGTCCGATTTGCTCTGTGTTCGCTTTGTCAGTGCATCCCCTCAGCATACGACGTGGCATACATACCGCCGTTTACGGACCGGCTCCAACCCTGCCGAGCTATTGTCACGACACTAGTATTGAGCAGCACATAAAGAGACTGATCGGCTGGAACGGCATGGAAGCGATGTCTCCAGGACAGCTCGGGAAGGAAGCGATGTCTCCAGGACAGCTCGGGAAGGAAGCGATGTCTCCAGGACAGCTCGGGAAGGAAGCGATGTCTCCAGGACAGCTCGGGAAGGAAGCGATGTCTCCGACGAGACAGCTCAGGAAGGAAGCGATGCCTCTGAGACAGCTCGGGAAGGAAGCGATGCCTCCGATACAGCTCGGGAAGGAAGCGATGCCTCCGAGACAGCTTGGGAAGGAAGCGATGCCTGCGAGACAGCTCGGGAAGAAAGAGATGCCTCCAAGACAACTCGGGAAGGAAGCGATGCCTCCGAGACAGCTCGGGAAGGAAGCGATACCTCCGATACAGCTCGGGAAAAAAGTGTCAATAAAATCGGTAGCTCATCGATGCACATCAACGGCGGCATAGTTAGTGGTTGCGACCCTCAATTTGTTTAAATCGCTTCATTTGTTTTCAACATTAGGAGTTTTGTATAATTTGCCTGTGGCTGTATATAACACTATGCTAAAATAGCATGAAAAATAAGACTATGCTATATTATCATGAAAAATACGAATTTCCCCCCCAAAAAAAAACTAACAAACAATAACACAAAACTGGCAATTAAATCGGAAGCTCATCGATGCACATCAACGGCGACCTATTTAGCGTCGGCGATTTGTTTACAAAGTCATTGTCATGCCTCTCGGCGCACTTAACCATTTGTGACGAGTTGTTCCTGATCAGTATACCCATTACCCAAGTCCCGTAGCCAGCTTCGTTAATGACGTCACTGGTGCCATTTTTGTGTAGCATTGCAAAATATATCTGATTTTGAGTTGAAAGCTAATTAAAGACTTATTCAAATTATTTTGTTTAAGTTTGAATTTTCTTGTTAATCATTATTAAAGGTATGTTACCACTGTATTTTATAGTAGTTGACACTTCAGCAACTTATGACGTAATAATATTGTATCCAATATGCATTTTCCACGCCTTTTGCTATTGTGGCGCAGTGCCGAGTGCTTTGCGAATACTTGCTTGCCTAGGGTTCAAATCATTCCGCCCTTATTTCATTCGAGTTGGTATAGTTTGCATGTTGTTGTTATTCATGACTTATACTGATAGTCAGTCATGCATCACGGATGCTTCACGGATTGCTTCACGGATCAGTTTGATCGGAAACGTCACAGAGGCTCCAAAAATGCTGCACTCGATGTAAACAATGGTAGGGAAGGACGAATTTGTCAATGACCTTCATGAAGTACACAAGGTACTTGTTTTGTATTTTTCCAAACTTACAACTTTGAATTTGGGAATAATTGTATTTAATTCTTAAATTTAAATAAAACAAATTTAAAACCATAACGGTAGCCTAAGAAATTGTTGCTAACAAAATAAAAAGGTCATTATTTCCCTTTAACAAACGAGGGCCTGCAAAATATTTGTTATTGGACGAGCCGAAGGCGAGTGCAATAAGAAATCTTCCACGCGCGAGTTCATTTAATATTGTATCATGCAACCGTTCGCCCGATCCAATAATCCAATAATTCATGACCAAATATGGTATGATCCAATACAAAGGGTGTTATTGGATCCTGCAGAGTCCATTATCACTTCCGGTGTTTTTTCCATCGGCTTCAGCATTGCGATCCATAAACACATGCATTTATTGGTAAAATATGTGTAACACGTGCTGAATGGGAAACGGTCTCTCAGTTGCATGATAAATGTTGTTTAGGTAGCGCCGGAAGCCACTGGCCGGGTAATCTAACAACACATCATCACCCAAACTAGTCCTACTAGTTTTCTACTAGTTTTTTTTAAATATTCTTCACCACCAGAGAGCGCTGCAATCAGCGGCGAGAAACAGTGTCGCTGAACATCATGGCTGTTCGTTCGGTTTATCAGTCGGATTTGATAATCCGAGAAAATATTCCTTGAAATGATGATGGAATGTGCGGATGTGCGGATTGTCCCAGTGAAATGAAATAATGAAAATAAGCCATTTGCATGATTATGTGCAAATTTCCATGTATATATGATATTTCCATAAATTATAGAAATATTGTATATGACCTGCATCATTTGCCTGCATCAGATGCCAGAATGCTGAGAATAATAATGTAACTCATATCTTAAAGCGATATATAAATATATCATTTTGTCGTATGAAAAGCACAGCTACGTGTTTGTCGTTCAAAGCTAAAAGCAATTAAATTGAGCATGTATAAATCTTAACTTCAAGTCATCTTAAATTGATTTGTGTTATGTCTATAAAATGGTGGCAGAGGCATTTTCCGGAAACAAGTGATGCATGGATTGTTGCATTAGGTCTAGTAAACCAAACACATTGCAAAGAAAGTCATTGTGCATTGCCTGAGAATCAGCGAAGCTCTTAGATTGATTTTCCAAACAGGCTACCGTAAAAATCTTGTGCAATACCGACTACATACGAAGTTTCGTCTCCAAACTTTGGGGTTAAGGCTGACAATTGCCTGCTAAGTTTGCTGAGTCTGGGAGAGGAGGAGGAGCCCTTTCTAACTATCTACGAACTTGTGAGCTGTGGCCTGCTGTGGCCTGGTGTCTTGTGGTGTATGTTACACTGACGAGTCGTCCAACCACGCACTCTATTTAAATCAGACTACTCCTATTAGCCACCTGTCTCGCAGGCATCGCTTCCTTCCCGAGCTGTCTCGGAGGAATCGCTTCCTTCCCGAGCTGTCTTGGAGACATCGCTTCCTTCCCGAGCTGTCTCGGAGGCATCGCTTCCTTCCCGAGCTGTCCTGGAGACATCGCTTCCTTCCCGAGCTGTCTCGGAGGAATCGCTTCCTTCCCGAGCTGTCTTGGAGGCATCGCTTCCTTCCCGAGCTGTCTCGGAAGAATCGCTTCCTTCTCGAGCTGTCTTGGAGGCATCGCTTCCTTCCCGAGCTGTCTCGGAGGCATCGCTTCCTTCCCGAGCTGTCTCGGAGACATCGCTTCTTTCCCGAGCTGTCTTGGAGGCATCGCTTCCTTCCCGAGCTGTCTCGGAGGCATCGCTTCCTTCCCGAGCTGTCCTGGAGACATCGCTTCCTTCCCGAGCTGTCCTGGAGACATCGCTTCCTTCCCGAGCTGTCCTGGAGACATCGCTTCCTTCCCGAGCTGTCCTGGAGACATCGCTTCCTTCCCGAGCTGTCCTGGAGACATCGCTTCCTTCCCGAGCTGTCCTGGAGACATCGCTTCCTTCCCGAGCTGTCCTGGAGACATCGCTTCCTTCCCGAGCTGTCCTGGAGACATCGCTTCCTTCCCGAGCTGTCCTGGAGACATCGCTTCCGTGCCGTTCCAGCCGATCAGTCTCTTTATGTGCTGCTCAATACTAGTGTCGTGACAATAGCTCGGCAGGGTTGGAGCCGGTCCGTAAACGGCGGTATGTATGCCGCGTCGTATGCTGAGGGGATGCACTGACAAAGCGAACACAGAGCAAATCGGACAACCAGCAAGCTGTTAGTGACAGCCTCAAACAGACGTCTCTTTTCTTCTCATTACTGAATAGTGCCGTGGGCGATGTCAAATGAATTAGGCTTTAATTTCCCGAATAAATGCGCCACTATATTACGCAGACTGGAGAGGGGTATATGCCAATAACGCGCACTGGAAGGGGTGGGGCCACATTTGTTCCCCCCCCCCCAGATCTCCGAAAGTATGTGAGCTAGAGCGATCAAACTTTAAGGATAAATAACTGCTATATGATGATGTACATTTACTGAAATTTGGGTGACATTAGGACAATATCTTCAAGGTCAAATGAGGTCACGTTGGTCAAAACTAGGCATTTTGTAACTTGACCTCTCCGTGACGTCACAGGTCAACATAATGGGGTCAATGAGATGTTTCCGACATCAGGTTACCAAGAGATGCCGAATGGCGTTTGAATCATCCCGATCCGACTGCTGGCGCCTGAGATATCGCTTCGCCGAACGCGTTTATCGCCGCCATCTTTGATTTCAAATCCATATAACTCAAAAATTGAATGACTGAGTTTAAATCGTGTGGTGTCATACGATCCGCTATTGTGTTGGCTTAAATGCTACGAAGTATCAGTGGCCTACCCTTTTCGTTTATGAGTCATTTACGAAAAACATGGGGGGGGCACAAAAGTGCCCCCCCCCCCCTCCAGTGCGCGTGATATCAGACGCTGCAATGCACGACTGATATGATGAAGACGTCTGCTATATATGGAAGGAAGGCTATATCGACACCATTACTAGAAAATGCACAGGCTTACTAATCACGCTTAGTCATGCTCGTCATGTTATACCCGGCCAAGCACTGAAGGTCATAGTAGAATCGCTTGTACTGTCCGTCGTAAGATACTGTTTGTCTGTTTATGGATCGTGTGGAACCAACCAAGTGCAAAGAATCCAGAAAATTGTGAATTTTTGTGCCCGAGTAGTAACCGGTAGGCGACGCAATGACCATGTATCGGATGCGATTAGACTGTTAAGATGGCTTACGGCAGAGCAACTCATAGATTTTCACACGATATGTGCTGTGGAGCATGTTATCTTGAATCAGGAGCCTGCATGTCTGAGTCATACAATCGGTCCGTGTGCCATTGATGTCCATGAACATGACACACGTCGTGCTAGAAACTGGACGTTGCCACGCATACGCACAGAGTCCGGCCGACGAAGGCTATGCTACCGTGGTGTTTCTCTTCTGAACACACGTCTGGATCCTACCGCCCCCAGCAGACGTACCACTTTGAAGGCTGCCATGAGAGCTGATGGCACCTGATATTTAGATGGGAGTGCAGATCTGCCACTGTCTATCTCGTCTTATAGTGCGTGTGTGTGTGCTTTTAATTGAGTGTATTTTAGTATGCCTGTTTAAGTGTTTTGCTCCTCAACCTTAGTGTTGTCCCCACTGTTTTAGAAATATGACGTGAAAGGGTGAAAAGCCACGATTATATAGGTACGTGGATCTTTTTCGAATAAACTGGTAACTGGTAACTAGTAAGGCATTTATAACATCCTTCAGCACACTCTGCCGGATATTGTTACTAGTTTTTGCCGTATCAATCAGCACAACAGGCTAGGGATGACATTCTCCATTCTGCGCTACTTCTCGTTACAGGTAAAACGCTAAGTGCATTCAGCTTTGGCATTCAGACTAAAATGACATATTTAAAGGTTAGGTCACGGCTCACATCTTCAAGTAATCTCAAGGTCAGAGTAAGGAAGCCGATAAACGATGAGCACGTACTTTAATAATTTATCAACAGATTACCTGTAATAGCTGAAGCAATTTTAGCATGGTGTTGTATCACTGTACTATGTAGAGGTACATCGTAACACTGCCACTAGCGGATCCAGGGGATCGTAACACTTCCACTAGCGGATCCAGGGGATTGTAACACTGCCACTAGCGGATCCAGGGGATCGTAACACTGCACTAGCGGATCCAGGGGATCGTAACACTGCACTAGCGGATCCAGGGGATCGTAACACTGCACTAGCGGATCCAGGGAATCGTAACACTGTCACTAGCGGATCCAGGGATCGTAACACTGCCACTAGCGGATCCAGGGGATCGTAACACTTCCACTAGCGGATCTAGGGGATCGTAACACTTCCACCAGCGGATCCAGGGGATCGTAACACTTCCACTAGTGGATCCAGGGGATCGTAACACTGCCACTAGCGGATCCAGGGGATCGTAACACTGTCACTAGCGGATCCACGGGATCGTAACACTGTCACTAGTGGATACAGGGGATCGTAACACTGTCACTAGCGGATCCAGGGGATCGTAACACTTCCACTAGCGGATCCAGGTGATCGTAACACTGTCACTAGTGGATCCAGGGGATCGTAACACTGCCACTAGCGGATCCAGGGGATCGTAACACTGCCACTAGCGGATCCAGGGGATCGTAACACTGCCACTAGCGGATCCAGGGGATCGTAACACTGTCACTAGCGGATCCAGGGGATCGTAACATTGCCACTAGCGGATCCAGGGGATCGTAGCACTGCCACTAGCGGATCCACGGGATCGTAACATTGTCACTAGCGGATCCAGGGGATCGTAACACTGTCACTAGCGGATCCAGGGGATCGTACCACTGCCACTAGCGGATCCACGGGATCGTAACACTGCCACTAGCGGATCCAGGGGATCGTAACACTGCACTAGCGGATCCAGGGGATCGTAACACTGCCACTAGCGGATCCACGGGATCGTAACACTGCCACTAGCGGATCCAGGAGATCGTAACACTGCCACTAGCGGTTCCAGGGGATCGCAACACTGCCACTAGCGGATCCAGGAGATCGTAACACTGCCACTAGTGGATCCAGGAGATCGTAACACTGTCACTAGCGGATCCCGGGGGCGGGCAAAGTGGCCATGCCCCCCCCCCCCAAGAGCCTGAAATCGGACCAAAATTGACACATGCCCTGATATGGAAGAAAATCTAAGCAATTTTTACATATGAAAGTTTGTTTTAAATCAGCTGTTTTTAATTTTACTGGGCCCCGGTCAGGCCCAGTACAATTAATCATATTGACGCCCAGGCCCGCCCGTCCCATTCAGACATAAGCAAGCGAAATCCGATGAGTTTTCAGAATTGTGTGAGACTTTTTGGAATTCCCCCCCCCCCCCCAAGAAAAAAAAACACCGTTCTGGATCGGCCAATGAAGACTGCAGTATGGGGTTGTCGCAGTTGGTCGCAATTAAGCGGAAATATTACACCGTGGTGGAAATATTACACCGTAGTGTCATTTTATGCATAGCTTTATAATTGCTTCCTTTAAAGGAAACTAGTCGCTATATTGTGACTAAGTATTGCAAGGAAACGGTTTTTCAGAGCCTGAACGTAACATGGCCCATATCATACCTGTTTTATCGAGTCCAAACCATTCAGCAGTGATTCTGACCCACTATGAATTAATCACTACCTCATTATACTGGTAGTTATATTATATTAACCAGGGCTGCGGAGTCGACAGCATTCTAGCAACTCCGACTCCGACTCCGGCCTGCAAAAAAAATCGACTCCGACTCCGGCCTATACCCGTTCTCCAACCGCATTCTAGAAAGCAATATCTGCAATGACATCTATTTTATCAGTTTGTCTTTATTCTTAACTGTATGGAGAACAATGCTACGCCGCCCGATCTCGGGCGCGGCGTACCGGCCGCGAGTCCAGCCCAGTCGCGCTCGCCTGCAGGCGGCGGAACCCACAAAACGGCTCGCAGCAGCTCGCGGCAGCTGAGCTTCAGCCCCAGCTCGTTCCAGCCCCAGCTCGTTCCAGCTCGTCTTAGCTGGAGCCGCTGCTGCTGCCGGATCCTGCGCTGTCTTACAGCTAGCCAGCCAGTGGGCCGCTTCCCACCGCCTTGCCTCCGGCAACCAAATCTACTAGTCATGTGTGTGAATTTCCCAATATTCATTGGGGTGCTCAAGGGCGGATGTAGTCGTTTCAGGCCATGACACGATGCCTCTATCGTGCCAGGTCCCTAACGGCTGAAATCGACCGAAAATTGGCATCCTTTTCTGATTTTAAGGGAAATCTAAGCAACTTTTACAAAGTCAAGTTTGTTTTAAACATAATTAAATGCACAAGCGAGCTAGATCCTTTGTGTTCGTGCCACAGCCACTGGCCACAGTTTTTGGCTCAGCACTCCAAAAATCAGAAAAAAATCTGACTGGCCCGTCGGGCGGCACCCGAGACGCCACAGTGCGACAGAGACGCGCAGTGTTGGCAGACGCGGATTTCTGGTGCGCAGTGGTGACTGGTGAGTTGTGACAACGTACCGACCCGATAGCGCAGTGGATAATCAACACTATTCGGCGTACGTTCTTGGCTGGGACATTGTATGTGGTCCAAAGTAGGGAAGATGGCAACTCCCCCGAAACCTAAGAAGCCTCGTGTGACACGTAATGATTATGAACATTTCCTCCTAGGACAACCTGGTGACCTGGAACAAAACGTTTTGCCAACGCGAAAGCATTTCATTAACTGTGTACGCATGATGAGTTCTCAAGTTGACGCTATATCTGGACGGCAAATGACAGTTGCAAAGGCCGTGACATTGGTGTGTGATCGTGTGCTCGAAGTTTGGGCAGGTGAGGGTATCCCCACTGTAACTCAGCGGCGGGTAGTCCAACTGGGTCAAGTGTGTCACAGACGGTACCTGAAAACAAAAAAGTTCGACAAGAGGCAACGAGAGGATGCAACATTCTTAGAGAGAGAGAGAACAATTGGTTCTCCAAACTCTTCGTCATCGCTCGGTGCAAATGCGATGATTCTTCAGAATGTGCGTGTCCAAGAACAGACAAAGTGCCACCGGAGGAGGTACCGTTTTTGCGGGACCAGAGAGGCAACAGGGAATTCGGCCTTGGCCGAGTCGACCGAGTGGAGACACTGCGTCGTCAACGGCGAAGCCAGAGAATGGAGCGGGAATCAGCGCTGCAGGATATTACCGAACAGCGAAAGGTCAGCACAGAGGTAAATATCGAATAAATTCGTCGTTAATAAAAATATGGGATATTGTTCACTTATAATTTTATGATATAAAATAATATGCAATGTTCAAGTAAATATGACTCATTCAGGTTTAAACCTTTCAAAGCTATAGAAAAAGAACAATTATGTTTATAGAATGTGACTAAGAGTCTATGTCATGTTTGCTCTTCCAGTTATACTGCAGTGTTGACTGTTGTCTGTAGCAGTCGACTGTAGGTAGAGTCGACGGCATTACTCCATTGATTTTCTTAATTGTTAAAAAATTTACTCTTATTTGCAGGTATCGCTATCTGAGTCAGTATCTAATGTAGAAGGAAAGTCCGAGACTGAGTCGTCCATACAGTCCGACCAGCCTTTCAACGAGAGACGCAGTGAAGTGAACTCGGACACTCTACGGAACACGGCATTGGCAGCCGATAGGTTCGGCGTTTCCGATCGCGCAGCCGCGGCCATTGTGAACGGGTTTTAGTTAGATATAGGAAGGATAGGGCACGATAACACTCAGTTTGTGGTTGACCACAAAAAGGTTCAAAGGGCTTGACTCACTGCCAGAGACAGTGAGGCGGAGAGCCGAAAGGCGCAGCTCTCCGGCCTGTCCGGACTCTATTTTGACGGACGTAAAGATACATCATACGTTATGATAGACAACACAGCGGGATCGTCTAGTAGGGTCAATCAGATAGAAGAACACATTGCGGTAGTAGCGGAACCCGGTAGCCAATATTTGACTCATTTTACACCAGCGTCAGGCAAGGCACACAGTATTTTTCAGCAGCTTCAGTCTATAGCATGCCAGTTCGGAGGTGATATAGCAGTCATCGGAGCCGACGGAACGGCAGTTAATACCGGTAAAAACGGCGGTGTGTGCCGCTTATTTGAGTTATTTAATGGCAAGCCGATTCACTGGTTCATATGTCAACTTCACTCAAACGAACTAAATTTGCGAGAGCTATTCACACAGCTTGATGGTGTGACAACTGGTCCAAAGTCATTTAGTGGCCCCATAGGCAAAAAGCTGTCAGGACATATCGAACAGGAGCCAGTCGTGTCATTTCAGGCCATACCCGGCAATATTCCAGAGCTTGATCCAGACATTGTGAATGATTTGAGCACCGACCAGCATATTATGTATCGCCTGGCGGCAGGTATCATCGCCGGGAATGTTCCAAGTGATTTGGCGGCGCGAAAAAATCGGCCCCTTAAATATGGCCAGATGGCTGACACTGGCAGCACGTATTTTGCGTTTGTACGTCTCAACTGCCGAGCCTAGTGATAATCTGCGAACCCTTGCGACGTTCATCGGTGTCCACTATGTTCCTGTCTGGTTTGAAATCAAGTGCAACCCAAACTGCAAAAAAAGGGTCGAAAAATGTATTTCGCAGCGTAGAACTGCTACGTGATCTGCCGCTTTCGGTCCAGAGCATTGTCCGTCCGGTAATCCAACGAAATGGTTACTGGGCGCACCCGGAAGCCATTCTGCTGGCCATGTTGGCTGATGCTGACGGAGCTGTTCGCCAGCAAGCAATATGTCGGATTGTCCAGTGCAGGGAGGAGGCGAGTGACGAGTTGCGGCCGTATCAACTGCCTGCGATCAACTTCGATGCTGAACATTACACGCAGCTCATAGACTGGTCACAAACACACATCACTGAGCCGCCGCTAACTGCGTCACTGAGCGAGCCAGAGCTATGTTCCGTGGGTGAAAAAATGCCGTCTTATCCAGTGCACACACAGGCAGTAGAGCGAGCAGTGCAGTTGGTGACGCAAGCTGCATCTGCAGTGGTAGGCCAAGACGCACGCCACGGGTACATATGCGCCCGACTGAAACACCGCAGAGACATGCCGGTGTTTGAATCCAAGCGGGATTTCCATTTTGAGTGATACAAGTACACGGTACGTATGTTTTGTATACGTATAGTCTTAGCTAAGTGTATGTGTTACAGCACAGGGGCTTCTCTTCGTTCAGAGAGCACTGACTGTATTATTGTATGATGTATGACAATGATGTGACGCCATCTCGCTTCGAGTAATAATACAATTCAGTGTATGTATTGTCTTTACCTTTCGTGACTAGTGGTATCAGTTATGCTGCTTGGTAGGGCGAGTATATTTAGTGGTGATAACAGCGGAACAGCTAAGCACCATTATCCAGTATTTCCTGATAATTGTGGCCACCCCCGTTGGTTGGTAGGCTTCAGCAGCCGGAAATCAGCGCTCAGAGTAGAGTTTGCATATTTGCTCAAGAGATGGCGCTGCGAGCGGTAGACGTCAAATCTATGGATTCAACAATTATTTCCGGTCGCAGTTTACGTGACAAAGACACCAAACTTATACTTGCGGTCAATTAGCACACGAAGAATCACATACAATTGTATTTAAAATTCAGTCATGAGTTTTTCATCTAAAAAAAAAAATGAGAAAAAATCCCAAAAGTACATGGATAAATCGACCGACGGGCACCTCTAAACTTTATTTTTAAAATCTGCAAAAATCATGTAACCTTCTAAAGTACAGGCTCCACGGCACGTGTTTTTTCGCTTTTTTAATTACGTTTTTTGATTTTTTCGTTTTTTCCGGTCTCGAAAAACTTCCTGTGCCATAGGATTACATGGAGACAGCTCCACGAGTGAAGGTTATTTTTTTGAACGCGCGAAAAACGAAAAAACGTACTCAGAAAACGAAAACGCGACGCGAAAAAAGCGAAAAAATGTAAAAGCGAAACGTTGATTCAACCCAAAAGTTTGGGTTGAACATCGCTTTTTCTATATATCGCCAAAGTGAATGTGGTGCGGCGTTAGCGAAGCGCGTGTTCAACATACCTTTTTCCAGGGCCTTTATCTTGAGTGAAGTTCAATTTTGTGCATCTACATTTTACATTGATATAAGTACTCTGCATTTTACAGCTAGCAGCCTGCCTCAGTACGTATTTGCAGGGGTGGAAATGTTGATGTTTGTTGGTATATAATTTTGCACTGGAGGTGTTTCTTTGATGAAAATAGAAGATAAGATTGGTCAGATTATCCAGCAAATTTGTATTTCCCACAGGGTATACAAAATAAAACATTTGGTCTAATCACAATTCTTGAGTACAAATTAATAATACCAACAGACATCAACTTTTCCACCCCTGCAATATTTTGTATTTTATTACTAGTTTAATACCTATTGATATTCAGGTTGACATCATGGACATCATGGACTCAATCGCAGTGGGAGCCGAAGTTGATCTTGAAATGGAAGGCGCCAACATGTGTGAGGAAGGTTGGTTATAGTTTCTAGCTTTGGCTGGGATAATTCTTCTATATATTTATCAAACTGGCTGAATTGTTATCACCAACATCAGTTGCTTCAATTTACCATCCGATGAAGAATCTGAACAAACCCATACTGAGGCTCAAACTAAAAGCTGGAGTTTTAGCAGCAGTTGGCCGCCAGGTCAACTCACCTGGTTGCCTCGGCTCAGGGACTGCTAGTGAGCCAGGGTGTTATGACGTCACAACTCGCAAGCAAATGGTACCAGTTAATGCTAAATAGACAGCATTATCTTGAATAAAGTGAACCGCCTGCGACGTCATAACACCCAGGCTCACTAGCAGTCCCTGGTGGCCAACTGCTGGAAGAAAAAAATCCAGCTTTAGTGCGAGCCCATACCGATACCAGTATTGCAGTGAGTTTGATAAAGTTTGGCTTTATGAGTTTGGCTCCCGATGCCCATGGCATGATCAGGACGTCCGCCTTGGTCGCTCCCGCCGCCGGTGGCCTGACCGCTCCTGTCGACGGAGACCTGACCGCGCCTGCCGCCGGTGACCTGACCGCTCCCGCTGCCGCTGCGGTTCCTGCCGCCGTCGAGAGCCAGCTGGAGCCTGGCGATTTCACTTCCGCTGAGATAGTGTTTGAGAACGTTGATGAGTTCGTGCAACCCGCTCCGTCAGTAGCCACCCCTAGCTCCTCTCAGCAGCAGCGCAACCGCTGTCGGCCGTCACTTATCCAGTACAAACCAGCTGAAATTCCTATTGTGAAAAGTGACAACTCGTAAAAACGATAAACTTCGAAATTGAAGCGAAAAACGCGAAAAAATCAACTCATAAAGCGAAAAAACGAAAAAACGAAAAAATAGACAAATCAAAAACGCATGCCGTGGATTTCTACGGGCTACACCTTAATGGTGTAGCCCGCAGAAATTTCACTCTTCAATTGCAAAATCCTTTGGTCGACCCGCCCTACTGTGTATGTCTCGTCGAGACGCGTCCGACATTGCACAGCACGACATACCTGGTTCACAACATGACCTTAAAACACATTGACCTAAAGTCAAATTTTGAATTTGGCTTGGTTAACCCGCGCACTGCAGGGGGGTTGATTCCCCCCCCCCCCTCAGGTTTTTCAAAGATAGCGAAAAAACGGCGGCGCGCAGCGTCGCCTGGTTTTGACACACCTGTTAGGACATCAATTACACACACTTTGAGAAGAAACAAAATATAAGGGTCATCTCAGGTCAGGTCACCAGACCAGGTCAAGTGACCCCACCTCCAAAAATGTTTGCAGTTGTGTCAAAGCCAGAGTTTTTCACCGATCAGTTTGAAACTTACAGGATGTCATGAGGGCATAAGTACTTACAATTCGTTTATCTCGGAATTTTGATATCGGTGACTTAAGGTCAGGTCAATTTCGTAACCTCCCCATAATAAGTCAATGGGGAAATATACAAATGCTTCCTATTTCAAAGATATGCATGATACTAGTCCAATTACTTCAGGATAATGTTATTATAGGATGTTCTTGATGATCCAAGTGTAATTTGTGTTCAGTGACTCCTATTGGGTCATTTGAGGTCATGCGAGGTCACCATCACTTTTGTTGTCAATAACTCCCGACATAATGAAGATAGAGAAGTAAAACAGATATCAATGTGTTTGTCTCGTCGAGATACGTCTTCCCATATGCAACATGCCCTACTTGAGTCACCACTTGACCTTGACCTGAGGTCAAATTGTTAAGTTGACTTAACAAGGTCACCATGTATATTATTGGAAGGTCCTTGACAAGATAAACACAATGGCGCAAACAGTTTTCCGTTATCTGTATTAAGTAAAAAGGTAATAGCAAAAAACGATTTAGCCAAAAAACTATTTTTTATTTCTTTTTGACCCCTGGAGCCTCAAATATTGACCTTAGATCAAATCTGAGGAAACCTTAGCGATTGCAAATTTCACTGTCTGGCGTTTGCGTTTTTCCGTTTGTTTCTAACTAGGATCGTTTCTGAGATATATGGGAATTTCTGGAGCGATGTCCTAAAACAGGAGAGAAAAAAAATATAACATTTTACCTTTGATGACCTCTGGTGACCTCAATTTTGACCTGACCTAAAATAACACTGAAATACTTTCGATAGAACATGTATC
Source organism: Chirona hameri (assembly GCA_036785665.1). NCBI lineage: Eukaryota > Metazoa > Arthropoda > Thecostraca > Balanomorpha > Balanidae > Chirona > Chirona hameri. Next base: position 20,397 of record JAXIVJ010006092.1, on the reverse strand, counting down.
AAGCTATCAAATGCTTTTTTCCACTTCTCGCTACGTAGCGTAGTTGTCGAGATCTCAGGGGGGGGGGGGGAATCAACCCCCCTGCAGTTCGTGTTCGGCGCAAAGCCCCTGCAGTGCGCGGGTTAACCTGGTCACCATGGTATGATTCGAATCTCATTGACAAAATGAGGACGATGATTTTAAAATGGGCGCTGTGTGCCCGTAAGAGTCAGTGCGTCCAAACCCGCAATCATCATCAGATGGCATACAAATTATTGCCCTATCTTCATCAGGCGCAAATCTACCGCTAGTTGACTAAACTTTCCAATCGTTTAATTTTACACTCATTTACTTTCGAAAGAGGTGTAAAGTTAATGTCCCGGACCGACGACTATTCTACCGACCAAAGTAATCGCCAATTGCCAAAAAGTCGAGTCCGACTCCGGGCCGGAGTCGAGTCGGTACAATTTTAGCGACCCCGACTCCGACTCCGACTCCGACTCCGACTCCGGCCAAAACTGCCGACTCCGACCGACTCCAACTCCAACTTCCAACCCAATCCAATATAATGCATTGGATTGGATCATGAGCCCTTTTGAACGAGCCAGCCCAGTGTGACCCTGTTAACAGTAAATCACATGAGCTAATAACGACATCAAATGCAACACATATCCCATTCATAGGGTTCTAGCCAGAGCATCAAATAGAAACCCCATTCACAACCCATACATATGGTTCTAGCCAGAGCATCAAATGGATCGATCCATAAAGGTCTGATACAATCAAAATCCATTCACTCTTAATCTAGACCTAATCTAAATCCATGCGGTTTCTGCAAGGCGGATCCAATCCATTTCAGTCCATTCCAGGACTGCGGAGTCGATCGGTTTTCAGGTAACTCCGATTCTGACTCCGACTCCGACTCCGACCCCGACTCTGACTATGACTCCGACTCTGACTCCGACTCCGACTCTGACTGACTCAGACTCAGAATCAGACTCAGACACCTAATCCGACTCCGATTCCGACTCTAATTCTGACTCCGACTCCGGCCCTCCGGAGGTTGGAGGTTGGAGCTCATTATTGGAAATACAATGTTAAATTATAGACTTATCGGCTACTAATCAGGTTTATATTCATATTCCTATATTCATATATAGTTTATATTATATCCATATATATAATTTTATGGTTTATATTCATATATAGAATATGAATATAAACCTGATTAGTAGCCGATAAGTCTATAATTTAACATTATAATGCCTAATCAGAAAAGCTTAAAAAATACGTTATTGGAAATACAGTTGTTAATTAAATGGATAGGCCGTGTCTGGCCATAACTTTCGACTTTAAAATTCTGGAAGCCCCAAAATGAAGAATTTGTCACGTCTTGTGACCGTCGGCGTCGCCAGGATTTTTTAGGTTGGGTGGGGGTAAATCTGTGGCATACGTTAACCCGCGCACTGCAGGGGGGGTTGATTTCCGCCCCCCCCCCCTCAGGTTTTTCAAAGATAGCGAAAAAACGGCGGCGCGCAGCGCCGCCGGGTTTTCCCACACCTGTCAGCACATCAATTGCGCACACTTTAAAGAAGAAAAAACATCGGGTCATCTCAGGTCATGTCACCAGACCAGGTCAAGTGACCCCACCTCCAAAAATGTTTGCAGTTGTGCCAAAGCCAGAGTTGTTCACCGATCAGTTTGAAACTTACAGGATGTCATGAGGGCATAAGTACTCACAATTCATATATCTCGGAATTTTGATATCGGTGACCTAAGGTCGGGTCAATTTCGTAACCTCCCCATAATAAGTCATTGGGGAAATATACAAATGCTAAGGATATGCATTATATTAGTCCAATTACTTCTGGATCGTGTTATTAGAGGATATTCTTGATGATGCAAGTGTAAATTTTGTTCAGTGACCCCTATTGGGTCATTTGAGGTCATGCGAGGTCACCATCACCTTTTTGTCAATAACTCCCGACATAATTAAGATAGATAAGTAAACATACATCAATGTGTTTGTTTCGTCGAGACACGTCTTCCCATATGCAACATGCCCTACTTGGGCCACCACTTGACCTTGACCTGAGGTCAAATTTGTAAGTTAACTTAACAAGGTCACCATGTAAATCATTCAAAGCGCCTTGACAAGATAAACATAATGGCGTACACAGTTGTCAGTTATCTGTATTACTTAAAAAGTAATAGCGAAAAACGATTTAGCAAAAAAACGTCATTTCCCCCTTTTTTGACCTCTAGAGCCTCAATAGTGACCTGAGATCAAATTTGAGGACACCTTAGCCATTTAAAATTTTCACTGGCTGGCGTTTGTTTTTTGATCCGTTTGTTTCTAACTAGCATAGTTTCTGAGATATATAGGAATTTCTGGAGCGATGTGCTAAACAGGAAAAACTGGAAAATTTGACCTTTGATGACCTCTGGTGACCTCAACTTTGACCTGACCTAAAACAATACCGAAATACTTTTGATAGAACATGTATCAAGCTATCAATGTGCCGTTTTTCGCTTCTCGCTACGTAGCGTAGTTTTCGAGATCCCAGGGGGGGGGCGGAAATCACCCCCCCCCTGCAGTTCGTGTTCGGCGCAAAGCCCCTGGGTTCAGTGCGCGGGTTTAACTAAAAATGGTTATTTACTAGCAATTATTGCAAATACAATTTGTATTAAAATTATAATATTTGGCGTCGGGACGAAATGTGTACATAATCAACCTGCCCCATTGTTTCGACCTTAGCCTTTGGTCGATCTGTAATGATATTCTCAGGGGTCGCCAGGGGGAATGCTGGGGGGATGGCACGTTGTCCTTCTTGTCCCCACCCCGTGGCGACGCCTATACTTGTGGCAATTCCTACCATTCATACGAGTATTATGCAATAATGAAATGCTATAACTAA